>JAACJT020000047.1:250560-265096 GCA_009936485.2 Gymnarchus niloticus
GTTTTCATTTTCCCTCTCCTGAACTAAATGGCACTTCTGATTCAGGAGATAATCTCCATAACAGGTCAAAAGATTTAACAGGACAAAGAAACTAGAGATAAGGAATACACTGCCAGTAACCTGGTGTTTTCATTTTCCCTCTCCTGAACTAAATGGCACTTCTGATTCAGGAGATAATCTCCATAACAGGTCAAAAGATTTAGCAGGACAACGCGAAACTCAAAGTTCAGGCGAGATCCTTCCCTCGCCCGTTGCACTGCCTTCAAATCCTTCTCATTTTGGTTTAATTTCACAAGTGCCACAAAGGCCTCCCGACCTCAACGCTGACAACTTGAACACTTTCTTTTTTGTAGGGAACTGCATTTACAGGCACTGTTGTGATCATCACAGCTGAGGAACAGACGAGACTGTTTGTTTATCGTTGGAGCCTCAAAACATAGTGGTCCAAAACTGTGGTGACAATCATCCTTTATTATGAAGTGTAATATATATCCATGATGATTTATGTGTGTATAAATAGCCCTAACAACCACCAAATTCCTAAATAAAGAATGACAACAAGGCTGAGACCTTTATATCTATATAAAAAGGCCTTGGCATTTTACTCCACAGCTGTAAAAATCCCTTGAATGCAGACAACGAAAATGGATGTCCTGCTCTACAAACACATCCTGCAAACACCTCCCAGGCCGGAGGGTGAGGATATACCACCTGCAATCAGGGGAGATCTTGAGAATTTAGACATGGATCGGAGTGCAGAACCCGAACACATCTGTTACTCTTTGGCAATGGAGACTTAGGTGCTCTCGACTTCGGATTTTCGGCTTGCGGCGAGTGGTTGGTGACTCACCTGAAGAAAGTTTGGAAAGAATATTCTATGTGTGTCCTGACTTGAGATCTATGTGCTGACGCCTAGTGGGGAACCCCCCTCACAAATGTTTGTGGAAATGCTTAACTGTAATCATGGAATCGATCTTACAACACCGTAAATTAAGACGAGCTGTTTGGCTCCATTCAGCAACACCCCCACTGCTCTGCCCAACTCGAGCCAACAGCAAGAAATAAAACATCATTCTTTTTTCAGTCTGCCCCATAGAGAGAAATTCATACCACAGGCTCCTGAACATGAATGCAGTGCTTATGGCTGCTTAAAACACATCTAAAACACACGGACGTTTTTAAGTTTTTGTTACTCGTTTTCCTTCTCTGCTCCATAGATTTTCACCCGCCAAAAGTGGCGAGAATCATCCGGGCCTCCGCCTTCTCAGTCCCATCAGTCCTCTCCCAAGTCATGTGACGCCATCGCTGCGGCTCGGGGGAAGGGCAGGGTTACACGCTCAGGTGGGGGTAAGGGGCGGGGCCTCACCACTCGTCTGGCCGCTGCTTGGTGGTGTCGTATGCCCGGATGACCTCCGACTGGGAGACCACGCCGTTCTCATCCTGGGAGAAGGCGTAGCCATCTACAACGGGGACATAATGTGGGAGACAGCAGGCATGATAGAAGCAGCACTCATATGAAGCTGTCATCACCCATCTAAGATCTAAGAAAACACACACCATCTCAACACCCAGGCCTCTGTGGGAATTAGGCCTGTCACTCCAAAATGTTCGATTCAATTCATTTCTTTATAGTGCCTATCACAACACAGTTGCCCCAAGGCACATAACAGGAGTGTGTAGTGATTACAGGGTACACCGATGAAAAAGCAAAAGGCCAGAAAACAGAGGAGAGGATCCAAAAACTCCTCAGTGAAGAGAAAAAAACCCTCTGGGGGTCCAAGGTCAAATGGCTGCCCACCCCCTAGGGCAGAAAACCAAGTGCATTGACACAAACTGAAAGTAAATTCCAGGGGCACAATTCTAATTTTTTTTCTAAAAATTTCAGGTTTTTCCCCCATGACTGTAAAATAGTGCTAATGTCTTTGTGGCCATTTGCCTGTAAAAATGCACTATGCAAAACACATTTATCTGACAGGTTGATCGATGATAATTTCAGTTGTGGCTGACTACATAATGGTTTTCTTCTCAGCATAGAAATGCAGAACCTCACACAAAACGTGGTAGTCATTTACTGCCACTTACACAAACTAAGTCTGCTTAACATCCACTTTCACGATTCAGCAGGATCAATAAATTCCAGTTCTCTACCCTACACTTAAATGACAAGTTTCCCAGCTCCTGATTTTCTAAGTTCATTCTGCACTTTGTGACGAGCCCTTGACACGATGAGGAAGATGTGAGCAATGGCCACAAAATGGAAAACGAGGGCACCACAAAACACACAAAAAGCACAATCCACAGCAACATGTAGAGTGACACAGGTTCACCTCAAGTCAAGGGCAGCCATCATTTGGCCAACACTGTGGGACGTATTCCAAATCAGGTGTAGTATGCTGAATTTTTTTAAAAAAGGATGTACTTATCTTTTCAGCTCTTTTCTTGGTCATCCACTGGGATTGTGGACCTGCAGCCACTTCGCTATCTACCGCGATGACACACTCAACGTCGAACAATTCTTACCTGCCAGTCAACTTTGACCCCTGACCTTTAACTCACCTTTTCAATTGAAGGCACTTGGTGCGTGAGGGCAGCTGGGGGGGAGGGTGGGTGGAGTGCGTGGCGGAAATGATAGTGACATGTTTAACAGGCTGGTAGCAGGCCTCGCTCGGAACATTTTAACACTTGACATGAGGGTGGGGTGAAGTGTGAGTGACTGGCATATTTCTGTTGGGATTGGCTTTGGCTAATCAATGAAACAACAAACAAAGGTGTAATGCACTACACTTTTGCATAAATGTGTTAGTGTAGTGTACAGATTGAATGTCTACGTGTGGATCTACCCTGAGGTACGCCAGGTCCTACCCCGGGTGTGTCCTGAAAGTACCATCGAGGGTGGGTGAGGGGGTGAGCTCCATGGCGCATGTTGGCGCTGCTGAGGTTAGCGACACAGAATGATATCTTTGACAACACAGGCAAGTAAATGACTAATGACATAATGGAAAAAGCAGACTGATTATATCACCTCCCGACCCCCCTGCCTAACAGCACCACAATTAAAAAGCAGTGGAAGAACAGCTGACCTAGTCATGGGGGGGGTGTTTGGTGGTTTTAGGGGGCATTAAGAGGGTGCAACTCAAATTGTTATACCTCATTTAGCATCAGGTTGTATTAGTGGTACAGTCAAGGAACTCAATTAATTTGGTTTTGAGGCATTTCTGAAGAAGTCATTGCAGGACAAAAGAATCACAGGTGAAAAAAACTGATCTTTTATCAATGTCCCATAATAATAACAGACAGGTGTCCCTGTATATGCGAGCGGTGCCACTTACGGAGCAGGTTCTGCTGCATGGACTCCGAGCGGTACATGGTGACGGTGTTTTTCTTAAACACGTTCTTCAGAAGCTGGGCCCTCTCCGTCAGGCTAAAAACAGACAGACAGACAGACAGACAGACAGACACACAGACACACACACACACACACACACACACACACACACACAGAACAGTGCACTGATGATCTCTCCGGCCAATCAAACCTGATCCCTCTCTCGTTGAGCGTATTGATTCCACCTCTGGCTGGATATTTCTCGTACTGTTAAAAAACACCTTCCGTCTTTCAAACCCATAAATACTAAAACTGCACTCAACAGCAGACAAGACAAGAAAATCAAGCTGAACCCTCATTAGGGTCTTGTCTACTGATGAGGCTGTAATGGGTGTAAAATTGTGGCAGTGTATCACGTGACAATCTTTACAATACTCTATATACTGATTTACTAACCCGCTCTTAATCTCTTTGTTATTTACTGGGCACTAGTTGGTAACACTCAGTGTGAAATATCCCTCATAGATTGATGGTGTTGGTCCCTGTGGCATATCTAAATAAGCCTAATCCAAACTTAAATTTAAAAAATAAAGAGGTTCAAACGTCAACAGCTAGAAGCAAGAAAACCATCTGAACGTGCAAAACACCTATAATAAAATGCTTCCCGGTTTCCAGAAACCAAAAGTACTCCCACTTGGCGACCCCCAAAGCACTCTTTTCCCTGTAATTTCCATTCACCAATCTCTTCAATACTTCAGCTGCATCCCATTGCAAAAGCAATGGACTTTTGTTTTCCTTCAAATGTTCACTCACCCACGATGGCAGCAAACGCTTTTAGAGATGACCTCATTCAAAAGTAAGCGGCATACAAGACCCCATAGATCTACTATTTGACCAATAATTGGCCGTGGATGTTGTGCATTAAGTGCTACGCCTTTTGAAAAACCACTTTAGTCTATGAAAACCCAAACAAGATGCTTCACTCAATACCACGTACAACAGAACTACCCAACCAGGGCTTTGGTGCAGGGCCTGTCTAACATTTCAATTTATGTTGATGGAAACAAATGACTCCCACTCCATAGGCACCTCCTATGTTTGTATCCACATGCAAACGCATGGATCTTAGGGGTAAGATGTACCAGAGTTAATGTTTCTTCCATTCGACTGAAGGGAAACCACAAACAGCAGCAATATTAACCATATACCCAATCGAACAGTCAAAAAGAAGCTGTTAAGCAGTCAAACATAAATTAGGCTCTTCATGTGACAATTGCCATGAAGAATCTCATTCTATATCATAATCATCTTGTACTGTAACATGATATTCACCTATAGCAAGGCTTAATGACACTTATAAGCCCAATTAGAACAAGTGTTAATTGCACTGTGTATGGCCTACAGATTTGTGTTTGAATCATATGCTGTGCTACAGTTAACATTAAAGACAATTCATCAATCTTAGGCACATTTCAAAAGTACAAGTGAAGATTGAATTATTAGGATCTACGAAGATGGCACTGTGTGTGCAGCACATGTAAAGCCATCTGATTTAAGCATTTTTTAAACATTTCCATGCCATAAGTGGTGATAGGTTTTAAGCTTGGAACGTTGATGCTTACTTGACCTTTTTCAGTTACTCTAAGCGTCACTGTATGGAGACCCAGGTGAAATTTATTATTTGGAAGAACGTGTGAATAATATCTCACAACCAAACAAGAACTTAGACAAGCAAATAAACCAAGGGGACTAAACCGGGAAAGTTAGCTCTTTGAGGAGAACGCACTTGAAGAAAAGTGACCTCAACAACATACAAGGGTTTGTGTGTTACTGCATTCTGAACAAGGGGTCATGGACGCCATTAATCTTTGAGGCTAAATTACATAGTCTGTCCATTAATCATGGCTGATCTTGACCTTGTAGCGGAGAAGGACTATTCTCACAACTGCATTGTAGGCTAAACAACTTCTGCCAAAACCAACAACCTGCCATTTGTCATACAATTATCCTCATGCCAATGACAGCCAGAGGAAGTCCAGGCTCTGCCCCTGAGCCTCACAAAACTGGTCAAGCGTGACAACAATGTTGGTACGTGATCCCAGCGACAATGGCAGAGTGGTGTAGCAAGCACAAACCCAACCACTCTCACTGTTTAAGTTGGGTTACCAAGTCAAACCTTGATAAACACATGGACAGTAGCTAACGTGTGTACCTATGATACCTTCATACAATTCTTTACCAAGAATCTCCCAACCAGACACTACTATTTAATAATGAGACAAACGAGGCTTCAAAACATAGGATGAGTCGGAGTATGCTGAACTAGCCAATCAATGTTGGCACTAAATGAGGTTTCAATATCCATGGCAGGTAGGAGTATCCTGAACTACCAATCAATGCTGGTGATACTTGGTCTATTATTGTTCAGGGTACTCCCACCCACCACAGATTTTGAAGCCTCATTTATTCAGTAGCATTGACTGGTTAGTTCAGGACACTCCCACCCACTGCAGGTTTTGAAGCCTCATTTAACTGCCGCATTGATTGGCTAGTTCAGGATACTCACACCACCCATGAGTTTTGAAGCCTCATTTTTCCCATCACTACTCCTACCATCTCTTAACCAAGTGTAGTACTCACTTGATGTCACTCTACTGGACTATTGTATTTTGATAGATTATGGAGTATCGTGACATTACAAAAACACAAAAGGTGCTTAAAAAGGCGTCAGAAAAAATGTCATACACATTGATAAAACATGAAGATGACCAAGAAACCTGCATGACCGAAGTTATCACTGTAATTTCACTGAATAAATTTAAAAGAGAGATAAAGGCTGGGTGGAAACTGGAAGCAATAAGTATACCTCTTTCCATAAACTACTGCCCCAGGATCCTGAGATTGGGCCTCCAGCTCTTGGACTTCATCCACCAAGGTCTTGAAGCAGGCCTTCTTCACTCTGAGGCACGTCAGGAGCAGATATCACAGAGCAACATGTCAGCCGCAAATTCCAGTGCATCTACTGCAATTCCAGGCACAGTGACAAAATGTAAACGGTGACTTTGTGCTTAGAGGTTGGAAGCCAGATCACAGACGTTGGGACTGGAGATGGAACTCACACTTTGTAGGCCATGTCGAAGACCAGGGAGGTAACAGGAATGAAGAGGAGGCCGGTCCAGAACACCCCTGAGCTGAACATCATGTCTGCCTGCAATATAAGCGCACACTTTTCAAGCCAAATGGAAGAGCCATGCAGTCCCTTCAATGAGAGAGAACCCAAAAATAGACCAACTACATACCATTTGCATTTAGAAATATTATTACAAATACCCTTTGGGCAAACTCCCATATTAGCTATGAATTTCAGCCCTGTTTTTCCGTTCACTTGTTGGGTAGAAAACGGTTTACTGGTAAAAAGTATGTCATCTCAAAGAGAATGGTAATTGTCATGCCTATTTCAGGCAATGAAGTTTATTCCCCCTGAGATTTAGCTGCTGATACAATTAACGAAAAGCTCTTAAATCCCCAAGGTACACTTAATATGCTACTTAAATTATAATTCCTTAAATAAGATTGAACCATATTTTATGGGGATTATATTTCCCAGCTGGCTTAGAGATGCCTGCGATTCCTCCAAAAGAAGCTGCGGCCTTGACGCAAGAGGTCTAGACCAAGCGACTAGGGGGCGGAGCTACTGCGGCCTGCATCATAAGACATCATTCAAAGATGGCAAACGGGATGGACCGCATTTATGTCACCTGTAAGTTATTAGCAATGTTTTGTGATTTTTAAATATTTTTAAGTTAAACAAACAGAAGTTTGTCTGATTCCACTGGCAACATACTGAACTGTTCTTACCCTCAGAATAACTACACAGAAGTTAGCAGACCTCCCTTAACTTCAATTAAGAAGTTATACGTTTGTGACATTCAGTGTTAATATATTTTGTATGATTTCTCACAAACACTGAAACAATGCTTATTTAATTAACATTAAAATACCTGTACCGATTTCCCTTAATGCCATTCCTATTTTCTTCATTTATATCCATCAGCAAATCCAAATTAGATTTAGATTTAACAAAATATCTCCCTCCTTCAAGTTAACCAAATGAACATATGGGCAATCAAAGACGTTTTTGCTTCTTTAGCAAGATAAAACGCTATGGATCATAGGATACGGCCTATTAAAGGCTACGCCCTGCATTACAGAACTGAAGATGTTCTGGTGAATGTATATTAATGCTCATAACTCTTACAAAGAGAGTGAAAAACAGTTTAAATGCAGATTCTGCATGAATATCAATAAGGGCTTTAAAGAGAATCCTGAGCCTCCTAGTGATTCCAGAAGAAAACATTTCCCACTGTGAGTGCCTTTAAAGACCCATGAGTAAATGAACTGAGGAAATAGTGTAAACACCATCCTATAAGCACTAGTGTCTACAGTATTCATATGCACTCACTCATTCATTCACATATACATTCACACATCAGTGTTTTTTTAAGAGAATAACAGGTTCTTTCCATCCACTACCTGAGTGGAAAAAAACTGGCAAGATATTTCGTCCTTTTCAACTGTCCTTTTTTCAAAAATACAGAATTTTTCCACAAAACTAACCCTGCTGTTAACAGCGAGCTGTGGAATGTGAAGAAAGCCAAATAGGAAAGAAGTCATTTCTATAATGTCCGAGAGGGGAAGCCGCCTCTGACGTGACTGACCTTGTGCAGTTGACCTCTGTATGTGTGTTTGCTTTGGCCGGCATGATCTCAAACTGCTGCCCGTTTAAAAAAAAAAAAAAAAAAAAAAAACAAAAAAACACCCCACAAGAAAACTATCTACATCCTGTGCCACAAATTACTGAGCCAGCCTGTGCGAGTTATTCACACGCATAGGAAAGCAGTGAGTAGAGCCTTTAATGAAAAACGGGGTGGAAGTTCTCAAAGAGCACCTCCAAACAGCTTCCGCACCACTGCCTGAGTCAAACATAAATGAACCAGTGATGCCGGCATCAAAGGTGTCAGGTGTTCACTAATCTGTCCACATTTGTGGACAGCCTTCACAGTAAGACAAACAACCAGGTAGACACAGGTCGGGGGGGAACAGCAAATTTCACAAGACACAGACACAACAAAAACAAAACAACATGCAGACAAAACTCCAGCTCAAACACTAAGCCTTAAAAAATGGCAAATGGCCACACTGCCAAAAGAGTAGGCTTACTTTTGTCACCACCTCAGTGCCTCTTTTGAGCAACTACGTTTAAAATATCCTGGAGAAAAGCTGAATGAATACTTAATAAAGATTCATGAGAAAATAAATCTCTCAAGAAAATAAACCAAAATCCACCAATGACCCACTTTTAAGTGAACATGCAAGATTTATACAACTTGTGTGTATATTCAAGAATATCTATTATTTATTTTCTCCTCACACTCCTGAGTTCCTTATTATTTTTACAAGGTGCAGTTAAATTAGTGTTACATCCTGGCAATCAGAGACAGTATTCCTACAGAATACCGTGTCCTGTGGTTCTTTCAGACTTCCTAATGATATGTTCAATGTTGTGATGACTGAGTCAATCCATCTTCTTGCTTAACATCCTCTTCACCTTCAAGTTATCCAAAAATTATGTTCTTCTCATAATGTGCCGAAAACAAGTCTGACGTTTCATGTTTCAAATGAAAATTCTGGATTGATTTGATTAACGATCCACCTGCTTGTTGCAGTCCATGGTATTCTTCAAAGTCTTCAATGGCACCACCATTCACAAGTTCCATCGTTCTTCAAATGAGGAGTATTGGCCCCTCCCTCTAAATCATAGTCCACAGCCTTTAATCATTTCCCTTATGTGTCCTACCCATATCAATAAAAACACTCATTCTCTCAGGGCCTTCAGCATATCCATATATTCTGTGCTGCCTTGCCAACACCAGGTAGATAGATGATGCTTTAGTTACTTGAAGAAGACATTGGATTCGCTGAAGCTGAACAGTTTCTCTCCAGCTTCCTTACTGTCCTTTGTGGCCAACCACATCGTCCACATTCACATTTCTGATTTTGGTATTCCATTCTCCAGTCACCAGGAATATACAGTATCTTGTTTGCATTTCAGCCTGAATCTCATCATAACAGCTTTCAATTTCTTCGCTGCCCACATCAGATGTTGGGGCATAAACATGTTGAACTGTCAGATCAATGGGATCAACCTTCATTTGGATGTGGCCGTTCATAAGGTTTTCTTCGGGAGGTATGGAAGTAATTATCCAAGTGTGGTAAGACCCACACACATGTAAATCCACATACAGTCAGTCATGCTCAAAAATACTGATTCACCATGTCTTGGTGTTTCAGTTTCTTGTCTTCCCATATTAAGAATCTATACTATAAGTGTATGGTCATTCCAATTCATTATTGGAATAGCCTAATTACGTCAAACCCACTGACACAGGTATTACCTCACACAGGTACAGCCATGTGATCTCCTGTGGAATGAGGCAGTGGAATGAGGCTAGTAACTTTCATTACGGCACCATGATAAGATACCACCATTCCAACAAACTGTGGAATTTCTGCCAGGTCCTCATTGTCTCATAATGATTGCTCGTTTACTCACCTCGGAACTATAGTCCAACAGGAAGGTCCTGGTTCCCTGGTCTGTAATGCTTTATCCCCTGATCGTGGGAAAGGTCATGCATTTAAAAGTTTTAAAAGCTGATCAGGCCTCTGAAGACTCAGATTACACTGAACTAAATGCATGAGTTTATACTTTAATGGGACACAGCTGGACCAGTAGTGGTTTAAAAAAAAACAAAAAAAAAACTATCGGCTTAGTTTTTCATCATCTCATACCACCTACACCACTATCTCATAGCTGAATGTACAACACCTGGAAAAATCTGCTACCCCTCTGCTTATGGTCACATGACCTTAGGATTGTGGGGGCATGTTCACTGCCTTTCCTTTGGGGCCATATGGACCATGATTTAACAACATGTTGGCAACCTGAGGTGTTTTATACCCAGCCCCCTCGAGGCCTTCAATCTATGAAACGACATGAATTTCCCTAAAATCTAGGCTGTTTCCTGCAACATCATTTCCTGCAGGTGTGCCTCAATCTCACTGGGCCTTAACTATCCTCTATTAACATTTAACAGGCACTCTAGTTAGAAAGCGTCCTTCAGCATTTCACAGGTGAACTTAAAAAAAAAAAAAAAAAAGAAATAAATAAGCATGTTGTTGTTGTTAAGAGAGGGTTACAAAAACCGGATTTCAGCTTGTCTGTCAACACAGTAACATTTTCTGTGAAGTGGCTAAATCCAGCTAGTTAATTCCTTGGTGGTGAAGCTCAGCATCACTAATCACAAAACACACCACTCGAAAAACATAAAAAAATGCAATGTAAAGAAAAAAAATGCATACCATTGTGTCATTTTCTTGAACAAATCCACAGTGCCCCACGGTGCTTCATCACTCAAAGGAACAGTGTAATTCCTCCCTAATAGCAGACTCCATCACTGTCACTCATACTCACTGGTCTGTAATGCCCTCAGTCACATAATCTTCCTTGTTCATTAAAGTTCATGGGCTTTTGGTAGCACATATATAGCTTGGCTGTTCCCCCAGTGAAGTTTATCTGAAGATCCCTGGGTATGCAGCACAGTGCCTGTGTTGTCATATTAGAAATGTTCTTCCCAAAGCCTCTTAACCCCTCTTATCCCTCTTTTTAGCCTTAGAAACATGCTACAAAAAGCCAAATTACTAGTCTCCAAACGGCCAGTACAGAAGACAGTTGCTTCTCTTTTCTTCAGCATTTATTAATCTTGGGTGATATTTTAATGGACTTGTGTTTCAGTGGCTACTGGAATGTCCCTGCGTTGTGCATGTTGAGATTTTGTTAAAAAATGTACTCTGCATACATAACCCCACTTTTCAGAAAATGGTTTAAATGCCTCAATTCCTCATTCACATTACTAAAATAATTTTTTGAAAAGCTAAGTTTGGTAGGATGAAAAGTTAGAGATGGTTCTCTTCTTGAAGGAATGCATCTGATTTTTCAATTTGTTTAAAGAGTGCAAAAACTGCAAACTGTGTGATTTGCTTAGATAAAGGCATTGTTTAAGCGGGGACTGGTGAAGTTGGTAAAATATCTGTTGCTTTGTTCAGTGGACCTCAGTGGCTCTCTACCACCCCCAGTGGTGGTGGTAGGGTACTACAGCAGGCAGTTTAATCTGTAGTGAACAGTTCCCTAGTGTGTCCTGGGTGCCCTTAGGAACACATGTACCGCTACCCCGCAATCCCTTGGCTGTCATGATTATGATCCCGCTTACCTCTCCAGACATATCCGGGGCCAGGGGGATTAGGGGCCACAGGGAGGAGTAAATGCCGAAGAACACCACCCACAGCCCAATACTGCCCCAGATGGCAATATGGCTGAACTGCAGGAGACACAAGGCAAATCAAACACAAACCCGCATACGATGATAAAACAATGCATTCATGATGTATTAACACAACACACAGCTGCAATATCTGTACAATGGTCATGTTGATCTCTGTATATTGAGAGGACCATTTTGAGAAGCTAGGGAAAAATGCTGAAATAACAAGAAAAGAACTTACGTACCATCGTCCACGACGAAGTCTCCAGTCCAGCTTTCAGACAGACGGTTATAACCACAAACTGGGGGAGAAGCGGTAAGGTCAACAGAATGATAATTATGTAGTGCTGTCCAACACATGAGGAACATTGCTCTAAGGCTTTTATTTCACTGAGAAAAACACAGCACAAACAGAAGTAAAGTCTAGCCTTCCAGACACAATATCATTCAGAGCTCATTCTTAAGGGCTGTCTGGTGTTAATATAATGTTTCCTGAATGGATCAGATAAAGTGTGCGGGATCAAACACTTACCGTATAAACCATGTTCCCCAGGAGAAGATAGTCTGGAGTTCTACCATTCCCAAACACCGTATCTACCACAGAAACAAGACTTCAGCACTACAGAAATGCAGATATTGATCAATTGTTCGATATGCTTCATTGGTTCGCACTATCCGCACTTATTAAAAACAGAATAGAACAAAATAGATGACGAATTATGGATTATTGATAAGTTCAATAAACGCACTGGCATCCCATCTGAGGTTTGCACTGGCCTTGTGCCCTGTGATGCCAGGGATTTGCTCAAGGCATTCAGCAAAGCTGACCAAAATAAGAGGTTGGAAGATAGATGGATGGATCGATGGAAACTTTAACTCATGACATTGTTTGATGTTACAATGAATGAACTGCATTTTAACTCTGTCTAATGGCTTCCTTGCACTGTGTCCTCTTAAAGAACTGTCAAGGTTTTGACAGCTATAGGCTAATTCTTTTCAGTTAGTTGGGAAAGACATTTCAACCACTTGAGGACCACAAGTCCCAAAGCCCACCACATTAAGTGTCTGCTGGGTTTAGCCAGAACAATTTTAATTCAGTCAGTTGGTTGAGAAAGATACTTGAAGCTGCTCCAGCAACATCTTCATCACAGAACAATGTGAAACCGGGCACACCGATGGCAATTTAAAGGTCAGTCTACTAACATTTTTTCCCAATACGATTATTTATTGGGTTTTTCAGTGCTTTATTCCAGTACACATCTACTCGAAAACGGTTGATGTATCCCATGAGTCATGGCCAACAAGGTCTTGTCATGTGGTCCTGAGGTTAAAACAGCCAATGAATCTCAGACAGAGGCTTCCCACAATTGCAAACAGGCAAGTCAGCTGCTCTAAGAACACGACATGGACATATTAATTTAATAGAACATGAAATTCTCAGCTCTGCCCCAAAATAACCCCCCTCCCCCTGAGATCAGCAAAACATTCACTCACTCACACACACACACAGAAAGCATTTACCATGGCTGAATGCTTGCAGAGGAAACCAAAAGAGGATAACTGAGTGGAAGAGTCCATTCAGGCAATGGGCCCAGAACACCTGGGAGGATGAAAGACAGAGAGATTCAGATATGATGTCCTTTAAGTAACTCAGGAGCAAGAGAAGCCTCCCACTGTGCGTGTAGATACTCATGTGCTTGAAAATACATCAAGTGTGCTGCAAAATATACGTCATATGTAGGTGCCTCACACGCATGCTTTATTCCGGTGTGTCACAATGCACACGAGGGTTGGTTTGTGGGAAGCTGTGGATTGTTTACACGGCAGCTTATGGCCTCCGCTTAGATTTTGTCACAGTGGAGGCTTGTGAGCCTACAGTGAATAATAATTCAAAAAAAAAAAAATAAATTAAAAACAACACAGAGAGTTTAACATTTACAAGGAGATGCACTGAGACTGCATAGGGTTTATGAAAGATGTTGAATTTGCATGTACTTCGGATTAGCGTCTGTATCAACAGTAAAATCGGAAAGCTTCCTGAACGCAAATTTAAATTTTGAGAAGGCCAAAAACAGCAGGTGAGAGTGACAAAGGATAAAGGTGGTGGAATCCAACCTGCAAGCTGTTTCCACAAGTGCACAACACGACCCCGTACAACAACCCACTGCAGTTGCAAACACTTATTTAAACTACAAAGGCAGAATTATTATTATTATTATTATTATTATACACTGCTTTCACCAGAAAAATGTATACTAAAATAAATTACAATAATTCCCGCTATAGGACACTATTTCTGAAATATACCAAAAACTAGCAAAATCTGACAGTTTAATACAAATTGTTGGTCACCCTACAATTACAGCTGTTATCTTTTTAATAAATTTGCTTGGATTGGATGTAGAAGTTTGCATTTCCCAACACTGAAGTGTTAGCAGTATTCCTCCTCTGTTGCAGAAATACATATCCCGGGGCTTTGACGCCTCTCCCTGAAGCAAGGTTGTGGTTAATGCCAAGTGAAACAAAGACAGTGAAAGACATAAATTGTGAGAGATGGGCTGCAGAGAGAAAACAGATTTCTCTAACACTGAAATAAGGGATGAGTAGAGATAGAGCTGAAGTTTTCAGTGTAGGGTTATAAAGATATATTGATCATCAGTCCCTTTCGGCTGATCCCATCAGGGGTCGCCACAGTGGATCAACCTTCGCCATCTCTTCCTGTCCTCTGCATCCCGCTCTGTCACACCCACCAACCTCATGTCCTCTCTCACTACATCCATAAACCTCCTCTTTGGCCTTCCTCTTTTCCTCTTGCCTGGTAGTTCCATCCTCA
>JAACJT020000047.1:277307-321219 GCA_009936485.2 Gymnarchus niloticus
CTAATTTGTTTCATTCTTGAGGAAGCGAGATAAAGAACAAAGAGTGTGGAAAACAAGGGTGCTTTGAAAGAAGAAACGTATATAAGTTGACTGTTTTTCCACCACAATAGTTACCACGCGAGCATCAGGTGTAACATAGCGAGGTGACCACTCTCTCCCTGGATAGTTACCATGCGAGCGTCAGGTGTAACATAGCGAGGTGACCACTCTCTCCCTGGACAGTTACCACGCGAGCGTCAGGTGTAACATAGCGAGGTGACCACTCTCTCCCCGGACAGTTACCACGCGAGCATCAGGTGTAACATAGCGAGATGACCACTCTCTCCCTGGATAGGTTACCACGCGAGTGTCAGGTGTAATATAGCGAAGTGACCACTGCCTACCCACCTGAGCAATGGAATAGTCTGAGGAGTTGGCTGCCTGCAAGCCCTCGTTGCCGGAAATTCCCACACCAACGTGGGCCGTCTGGATCATGCCCACATCATTGGCACCATCCCCGATGGCCAGCGTGATCACTCGCACCTGTTTCTTCACCATCTCCACCACCTCAGACTTCTGAAGCGGTGACACCCTGATGGAACAGCGTAAAATGGCAGCAGATCTAACAGTGGCACAGCGGCATTGCTTGGTTAATAAGGCATTGTGTACTGCAGCTGTCCAAAGACATAGCTATCATTAAAAGGAGATGAAGAAAACCAAATTGTGTGATGAAAGGATACGACCTGAAACCTAAATTAAACCTAATTAAACATAATCAAGAAATATCAAAGTTAGTAAATTAGAACCTGCAGGCATGAGAGACAGTCCAGGATCTGAGGAAAATTCTGGGATTAACGTAAAATGGTGAATCAGACAGACTGAGCCCTTAATATGAGCGCCCTGGAGTTTACCTGCAGCAGATGACCGCCTTACAGGAAAGGGCCAGGTCCAGGAAATATTGGCGTACCCCAAAGGTCAGGGCGTACTTCAGGGTCTTGCCGTCGATAATGAGAGCAAATTCGTTCTCTTTGCGTAGGGCATCTCCCAGCATGCCGCAGTGACGGCTCAAGGCTTCTCTGGTGCCCTGTAGACAAAATGAGTCTATTATACAGTAACAAAAATACAAAAGTTAGCTATACTTGGACAGCCACTCTCAATGAAACAAGACTTTTTTTTTTTACTGGATTTACTGGACTGGCCTGTTTACAGTGAAGAAAAAAAATTATGTCCGGTGCTCCACATACGTGGAGATTACATGTTCTCTCCAGGTTTGTGGCCGTTTCCCCTGCAGTCCAAATGCATGCTTTTCAGTGAACTAGCATGGCTAAACTGCCCTTAGTGTGCCACTGTGTCGACTAGCACCCCACTAGTGAGGTCCCCTGTTTAATGCCCAGAGACAGGCTGCAAGTTCACCATAACCCGATATTTGATAAGTGGTTATGAGAGACAGACTGAAACTAATGGCTGTAATGTTATAAACAATAAACACTACAATGCTGATTACTGATACATCTGTAAGAAAAAATGTGGAATAACAATAATGTGTATTTCAGATGAGTGTAGATTTTCATTTCTTCGGTGCCTTTTGAACAAAGGCTACTTTTTGGGAATCAAAGTGAATGTCTGTTTTTTTTTAAGGCTCCTCCTCTCCCACCTGTCGTAAAGCCAGCAGGCAGCTGAAAGCTTTCAGCTGGAAATCTGGAGGACGTCCAGCTCTTGATTAAATGGAAGATTTTAATCATCTGTAACTTTCTGGAGAAATTTTGGGTCATAGAACCCACCCTAATACCAATATTTTTATAAATGAATGACGGGCTGTGTTGAATGATCCTGAAATGGACGCCACTGTGCATAATTTCACAGGGCGCTTAGTGTGGGGACACACACACACACACACACACACACACACACACACTCCTGACAAACTGTTGGCGCAGTCTTCTGGAAAAACCATATGCAAGGTATTTTAAAGATTTTGCTGCATAAATACTCCCACAACCAGAGAAGTCTTTTATTTAAAAAGTGAAATGTCTGATACACACTTCTCCTAATGCAGAATCCTTACTTTAAGAATCTTTATTATAAGATTCATTCATTCATTCATTCATTCACATACTTTAAAATTACTTGAGGGGCAATCACTGCCTAGCGTCTTTCACACAATATCAATCTGCCACAAGATGGAAACAATCAGTTTGGGAAAAAAGAGTTTAAAAACTCCTGCCAGACAAGTCTTAGTATTTTTATAAGCTATATTTCTGGTCTTCAAAAGCACTTCAGACTAGCAACACAAGACATTCTTATCTTTTTCAAAAATCACACTGCATCTTTATAAATAAACTAAGCTTGCTGGTGCAAACACTATTTAACTATCTTTGCACATTATATCCATGTTGTTTAACACACATTTAACTCGCTTCAAAAAGAAGGAACAGAAGGAACAGAGGGTGAATTGGTAATGTGAGACTGTGAAGGTTTCCTTTATTTATGTATGGAGAACTAAAGCTGCTTGGCTGGACAATATCCATCCATCCATCCATCCATCCATCCATCCATCCATCCATCCATCCATCCATCCATCCATCCATCTCTGTCATTTCATGTTTCAAAATCTGATGCATCCCCTTCACATAGAGTTGATCAGATTGTAGATTGTGACCTCAATGTTATCCCATTCTTCTGCTACAGCTATGCAAACTTGTCTCATATTGGTGGGAGCTGGACCATGCTGTTTGGTCTGAGGTTCCAGAGCACCCCAAAGATGCTCAGTGGGCAATATGTCTGGTGACCAAGGACGACCTTGGACTTTCTGAGCTGCCAGGAAGTGTCTACTGATCCCTGTGACATGGGGCTGTGCGTTGTTGGACTGAAACCTGAGGCGTTGGCGGTAAATGAATGGCACCAATACCAAAAGCGTGGCATTTATATTTTTGGTCAGTATGACACCTTATTTTACTTCCAAGCATCACAAATGGCAAAAAGCTTAATGCAACAGCAAATGAAAAACATATAATTCTGCTTAAGGTTCCAAAATATCTGCAGAGCATAGAGAGCTTCCATGAGCACACTGTCAGCACCTTTCCCTTATAGTCATACAGGATGATGCTCCACCAATTCCATCTAAGAAAACAGAAAGTTCTTCAATACTGCAGTTTCAGGGGCTCACGTGGACACAGGAGCTCGCAAACTGCAGAGACATTCCAAACGGAACAGAGGAGGAACGCCTCGGTCAGAGGGTCATCGGGGGCAATCAGACAGTGACTGCGTATGTTGCTTGTTAACTGTGGCCTCTATTCTTGTGTCCAACTCACCAACTGCCTGCTATAGGACTGAGGGTAAGACTACATACCTCTTCACTTTGGGAAGCTCAGATTTCGCGAATTCAAAATCGAGCACGCCCATGAACAGGCCTAAAGCCTAATCTAAACAGCATATCTGAAATGCAGGCAGGAACGTGTGCCGCAAAGAGGAAAACCACACACAGTTGCTGGAAAAAAACACAGCATTCAGTCTGAGTAAACAAGCTCAACAAGCAATGAAAGATTTTGTAAAGGAAAGTAATCAGGGACCGTTATGTCCAAAATAGAGGTCACCGCCATTTTAAGGCAAAGACTCTTTGTTCTTGTTTTGTTGGCTTAACCCAAAATGTTATGATTGGCTTTCAGTGTCACCTGACATGACACAGGTGTTTGATGGTAAAGGTGGTTGCCAGGAGAGGTAATCATAACCCATAGAGAACCATGCATGTGTGCCTGAACACCTGCACAAAAACCGAACAAGCGAGAAGAAAAATAAGAAAACTGCAAACAAACAGGCACAAACTACAGTGGATAGCTGTCACAAGATAAAAGGTGAAATTACAAAGCTAGCATGAACGACTCCATTAGACAAACAAACCACATGCTGCTGGTAAAAAATGAAACAAAACAAAACAAAAAAATAAAAATACAGGTCTCGGCTGTTTGACATACAGCTTTGTTAATAACTTATCCAGGCATCTGAGCCTTTCCAAACAAGGCTGGGAACAGCATTTCACTTCCAGAGCAAAGAGCTAGCTTATTGACATACGTACATCCCCAGACCTCACATTAACCGTCAGGGATGTGTGCTCATGAAATAGTTTCAGAGACTATCAAGGGTTAAATATAAACTGCATGCCTGGAGACTGAAACCCATCCTCTAACACGGCATCCTGGTGGCCTCCACTTTCCCTGCCAGATGGAAGACTTTCCAGGGGTTTTGGGGTGAACACCACGGGAGGATAGGAAATCTGTTGAAACCTGTCATTGGCTCCGCTTGGCTTGCTTCCCCCAGAAGTGTTTGGATTATGAGGTGAAGGGGAACTGCATCACGTTATAAATGAAAAAGCACTCAGAAAAGCACCCTATGTCACTCCTGGCCATAGGGATTCCAGGGGTGTTGACTCCTGGAGGAGAAAGGAGGAACATCAAGAAGAAAAAGGAGGAACAGAAGCAAAACAAAAAGGACAGCCTAGCTATGGTAAGTATCAACCAGTATTCATTTTGTTGGTGCTTTCATTGTATAGCAATTTCTACAGGAAAGACTCAAACTATGTGACCTTGAGGGTCTACTGTAGATGAGGTCGCAACCTACCTTGTTCCAAATAACTGAGCAGGTTCATTTGAGTTTAAGTCAAAACACATCACAGTTAAACCCACAACACACATTCCTGCTTCATATTAACAGAACAATAAGGACTTGATCTGCTAATGGATGCTGGCCTTACATTCATGATGTGGGGCAGACATTTTCTACCACGTCCTCTGAGAAGCCTGCAGGACAAAGGTGCATAAGCGCCCAGGATGGAATGGTTCTAAACCAGCTCAAGAACTCTGTGAGTTAGACCAGATAGGCCTGCCAATTTATGCATTGTTGTCTGAGCAGTTGACACAGTGTTTGACACTTTACATGTTGCCAGAAGAGTGAAAACTATAACGGGGCATGAAGAAAATACGATAGCAACATAATGATTTTAAATCGCGTGTTCCTTATCGATTTGCTCAGAAGGGAGAGGGAAATCAGTTTGCTCTCTTCCTCCAAGTGCCTTGAGCGGAGGTGTTTAAAGTCCGCCTGGGGTTATCCAACCAGCACTCAGGGCCCACATAAAACCTCGAACATCTAGGACCTCCAGCAGCCGGGCCTGCACGTGTCTCACGCTACAGGCAAGACTAGGCTCCAGCTTTGGAGAATAGAGCGATAGCACTGTTAACGTCACATGTCCCCTTCGGTCATGTGATTATGCATGCCAGGGGCTTGGGGAAAGCCTGTGGCCTGTATAGAAGTGGGCGGCCCTAGTCCAGCTGTCAATCAAACACCATTAGCAACCCGCTATTGCTGCGGGACTATGATAATGTTCAGCCTCATTTGTTCCATTTTTTAAGACTGCGTAGTAAATAAATTAACACTTAAGCCCAGCTGGATTTTGACTGAAGTGGATACACCGCACACACACGCGTGAGTGCACAGACGCACACATACACACATTTGCATTTCTATACTTGTGGGGCCCTTCCATTCATTTCAGTGAGCCCAACCCTAATCCTAACGATGATAACCATAACCCATAGCCAGCCCCAGCCTTAACCATAATGAACCCAACAAATTGCAAGTCTTTTGGTTTTTTGATTACATTCACAGATTTTTATAAAATCATGCTTTCCCATGTGGGGACATGACAAATGTCTCCACTAGGTAAAAGTGTAAAGTTTGTATTGCCCCCTGGGGACATTTTGCCCCCACAATGTAATATAAGCATGGCGCGCGCGCGTGCACGCACACACACACACACACACACACACACACACACACACACAGTCCTGCCTGCAAAGATTCTCTTGCAGTGCAATGTTGTCCTTGGCAATCTACTCTTTCACAGTACATCAGGCAGAGTAACTAATTACTCCTAATAGCAGGAAAACACATCTACCCCCTCCCGCCCTGCCTTATCCACCCCCCCGCCACAGTTTCCAGTGCCCCCACAACCTTCCAGTCTTTTTTCTGTTCTGCTTGCCCCTTCTTGCTACTCTGCTCTCTGTCTCCTAACCAGTGTCATGACAGAACTTCCTGCTTGGGTCGACCTCTAATTCAGAAGGCAGTATCCAACAGCATACCATATTTGATCAAACACTAGGGTTACCAACACTTTAAGGCCATAATCAGCTGACTCCCTTAGCGTGGGTTCATTTCCATGGCTCTGTACAGCTTTAACATAACCATAAGTTGATAATGATACAGGCTGACTGTCAATAAAACATTGGCATCATAACTGAATCCCTGATGGGCTCATGATTGGTGTAGCCCCGCCTCCCTCAATACCTGCAAGTCAAAGACACAAGGTGACCATGCCTCTTGTGCATCAAAACATCTTTGATTTCCTTGACCACGCCAGAGATGCCAGTGTCTAAATGAGAACGTCATAGGCAGACAGAAGGAAAGAAAGAGAAGGCTGATGGATTTTGGAAACATCGTCAATATCCCTCCAACATTTTGGCTTGTCTCCCTGAACCAAATCTGGAGCTTGTTCCTTTCATCAACAGCTTCAGTAGTAAAATTCTCTACTGTAAGTTAATTGAATATTCTGTGTATCCCTATAATAATATACATCTCAAATGAGCACGCAAACCTTCCATTTCAATCTTGAAACGGAAATGTAGGTACATGGGTAACTGGAGGAAGACAGAGAGCGAAAAACAGACTCGATCTCAGGGAGAATAAAGGCAAAAATGAACTCAAAAAAAGGAGTGAGGAGAAAAATGACAGGGAGGGTGACAGAGAAGGGAGGAGAGAGTGAGACAAAAAGATGTTAGAAGAAAAGAGAGAACACCAGTGGAGAGGGCGCCGAAGAGCGTGTGAGCAAGAGAAGGCAGGGAGAACAGGGCGAAAAAAAAACAAGAGATGGAACAAAGGAGGAGTGGGGATGAGGGAGTACTGCACCGGGTAGAACGTAGCTCAGGTTTCCTTCCAGATCCCTGATGTCGCAACTCAAATAAATCGTAATACTAATCAGCCAGCTTGACACAAAGACACTGTTTAAACGCGGCTCTCATTTCAATTTGAAAGGCACTTTACCATTACAAGTCTGGCCAGAAGACAAGAACCAGAATAAACTGGGGGTGGGAATTATGCTGAAAGCATGAAAGGCATTCTCGTGCTTCCCGAGACCAATCCCTGGTCTTTTTTTCTCCAGTTAACCTCACAATTAAACACGAGGTGAAAACTCGTTTTTATGAGACATCACATAGCAGTCATAAGACTGCTACACACAAGCGATCCATGAAAGGAAGACACAAACATTTCTGAAGCGATGCAACAGTTTTGTCATAGCGAGATTATAGCTGAAGGATGGTAAGAGTATTGCAACGGTTAGCGATCGATGCGCTGATTGCCACGGTTCTCTCCTGTCATACGACTTAATGCTTTCATAGCAAGTCGTTTTCATGGGTGTGCTTACGACGGAGGCTACATCAGGCTATTGGCAGTTTTAAACTTTTGTTTCCATCTGATATCTGCACAGCACAGCTAATTTGTCCTCATCATGACTTGGTCAAAAATGGTTCCTACAGTTGCTTAAGAGGACCTGATGTTTCTCTGGTAGGACTGCATTTATTAAAGGGCTGGACAGGTGCAATGAAGTTAGACTGTCTTCAATGTGGTCAGATTGAGCGGTTTGGAAAGGTGGACATGGAAACTGCAGGTTTGAGAGACAAGCTTACGTCCAGGGTTCCCTCGTTGACTACCACAAGACCCATGTTCTTCGTCAGGAGTTTGCATGAGTGTCCTGCATGTGGGAAGAAATCAACAGACAAGATTGTGATCAAATGTCTCAGTAACACACACACACACACACACACACACACACACACACACACACACACACACACACACACACACACACACACACACACACCCTGAACTTGGCCTGTAGAGGACATGGCTGACATTCGTATGACAGGCCACGGGGAATCTCTTTAGGACAAACCCAACCACAAGAATTACAAATTTAAAGCCCACAGCTGTGGGTTTGCCTTAATGGTGTAGTGTTTCACAGTGCCACCAGATTTGCTAAATCTATATAATTATAGCTAGATGATGAACATTGGAAGCTTTTAGCAAAACATTCAATGTCCTTTCAACAGAAAATCCAAGGCAACTCACGTAGACCTGAGATTTTTTGGCAGAACGAAAGCAATGAATCCACCCTAATAATAACACTAAAAATTGCATGTGACAAATGATACCAATAAGAGACTTTCCGGTCTGGTTTCTATTCCCCTGTCGTGCTTTTCTGAGAACACAGAGAACGGGGAAAAAAAAAAAAAAATAAGAAAAGAAACATGTGCTTGATCCAGACATGTGGAATGCACCCACAAGACAAGAAATGTGGTGAAACTTTGGTGAAACCCAGAATCACAACCTCCTGGTTCTGGTGAGCCCCTGCAATTCAGTTCCTCAAGCCTTAGCTCCCTCGGGATCCAGCAGACTGACCCTGGGAAAGGCGAAGTGTTCACAAAATGCTGCGAAAATGCATCTAGGGTTAAAGAACACGCACCGTAAAACATCGAGGAGAGCTTAAAACTTCCACTGGTCTCTTTCCATCCTCGCCTGCTCCTGAAACTTGCCACCATCAGATTATAAAATTCTAACTGCGGACCCCGCATGTGGACTGTTTTCATTTTATGTTGGGGGGGATACTGTAAAATATGAAAGTACGACCTATAGGAGTGCTGCTGGCTTTACAAACATGCAGAGACAAACCTGTTATTTATTTTCCAACTCCATGACAATGGAATGAGGATAGTTTTGGCCCAGGAGAACAACAGACGCAGTAGTGTTAACCCATGCCAGTCTCCCAGGCACCTGTGACAATGAGGTCAATTAAAGGGATCACGGGCTGGTCGTAGAACTAAGGTAGGGTGGATTCGATGAGTGGCTTGGCTAGAAGAGCCTGGTGTGGTGGTGCCATTCAGGACAACCTGATGAGTATGCGCTTTAGTAAGGGTCATCTGCATCTATACCGTGGACGCCAAGAACAACAGGTAACAATCCAGTAACCCCCATTAGGAAGTGTGAAAGTGGGCCAGAAGACCATTGCTGGAGATTCTGCAATAAATTTGTCAACCCGACCAACACGGCCATATTAATCTGGTCATATACATATTGGTGTTACTGCGATAGACGTATCATTCTTAAAACCTCACAGGCTACGGGACCAGCAGATCACGACCGAATCCATCCTACAGCACTGGCCGTAGGGTCCATTCCAATGAGTCAGAGATGCGCAACGGACTCAGAGGGCAGAAAGCAAACTGTGGGGGACTCCTTTTGCGAGTAAACATTTGGAGCTCATACAGAGCAGCCCTGTTGAGCATCTGAGCGGATAAAATATCCCTCAGGAACTGGGCTGGCTTGTGCACACAGAGGACCGATTCAGGCAGGCGGTAGGCGGCTGGGGACTCAGTTCCTGTAAAACATAGTCTTCCTGTCTTTTATGGGACTGGCTTTGAAACGGACAAGGTTCCGTGAATATCACCACATCTAAGGGCTAACGACGGGGAGCTTTTGGTGGAGGCACACATGTTCTGTGGTCAGCAGGGTAACAGTGTTCTCTAGGGCAGTGTTTCTCAAACCAGTCCTCGGGGACCCCCAGACGGTCCACATTTTAGCTCTTTCCCAATTCCCTGAGAGTTGGGAGGGAAAAAAAAAAAAAAAACGTGGACCGTCTGGGGGTCCCCGAGAACTGGTTTGAGAAACACTGCTCTAGAGTTCACAACATGCATATGAGAACCGAATTTAAGGGTTGCACCAGGCAAAGGGATGTTCTATTTGAAGAGATACAACTGTGGTAGCTAATATGGGTGTATCAGCCTGTATTGGCTTTATGTGTGTGTGTGTGTGTGTGTGTGTGTGTGTGTGTGTGTGTGTGTGTGTGTGTGTGTGTGTGTGTGTGCAAACTTAGGGAACATTCTGATGCATGCTTCACCGATGTTGATGGCCGTCTCCTGTTTGTCACCAGTCAGGATCCAGATCTTGATGTCAGCTTTCATGAGGGTCTCAATGGTCTCAGGAACCTTGTCCTGCAGTTTGTCCTCAATGGCGGTAGCACCCAGCAGTTGTAGGTTCTGTGTGGATATGAAGGTGGTGATCAGCACCAGAGGTATGGTCAGGGAACGCAGAGTATGACAACTACAGAGTCCAAGTTTGTCATTCAATCTTTATATTGTTTGGGATATGGAAGACAAACTGCAATGTTTACTGATTTGTTTCTGTGTGTGTGTGTCTGCTAATAAATTCTCATCATCCAAGGTGTCATTAAAACAAGTCAATGTCCTGTTCGGAGATATTCCAGGAGCAATTCTGGGATTGAAGGCCCCACTCAAGTGCCCTATGGAGATATGTGAACTTTGCCAGCAGTGGGATTTGAACCCACTACCTGAAATTACGGAGCTGAGATTCCGACATTCGGGGAATTCACAGGTGTCGGCACAGCCACAGTGCAGTAGGCGAGACTCATCCAGGGTGACCCACCTTCCTGAATTTGGTATCTTGCCGGCCAGGTAACTATGGAAAATTTCTGTGTTTGTGTGTGTTGAGTAGCCAGAAGTGTTTCTGTTTTGACTAGCCCAAATTCCTGGGTGCGATACCTAGATTTATGGATAGAATTACACCTCTGCAAGTTTCATGCAATATCCAATAACATGAATTTATATAACAAATTATTATGGAAGCAGTGCACTTTGCAATGGCTATAGATTGCCCCCTAGTGGCGAATTGGCATCACCACCCCAGCTGGCCCCAGGGTGATGGCTTTGTTGAACTGTCAGCATTAACAGGTCCACGCAGGTGCCCACAGACGCTCCAGCTGCCCATCCTCTCCATGAGCCGTGGCTGGGCCCCCCTGCAGTGGCACTGACATGTCGTCCGCTTCACTATTTCTTGTCTGTATACTGCTGGTCTGCAAACTGTTCTGTGCTGCTGTATTTATTACTCATTGACCTACACACCCAGCCACCTGCACTGTTTTGTGTTTTTACCATTGTGAATTGCTCCTTTTTTAGCACTTTTTGCGAATATGCTGTACTGTACCCAGGGAGGGATGTTACTCTGTGCTACTCATCCATGGATGGTACAACAATTAAGCCCAATTGACTGGACTCAAGACAAACATCCAAATGGCAACTAGCAAGCAAACCAACATGACGGTAATTCACCTAGTGGAAGGCCCTGAGATTTACATCGAATGCCAAATAAAATTTTTACATTTCCTCTCAACATTTGAGGTTTTAAAAGGAGTCATGCAGGCAAACCCAGATCATATGACATGCAGGCTCCAGCTGCCTGGAAGGTTGTGTGTATTAAACAGGATTTAAGTTAGTATGTCAGAACAGAATGGACCAGAAGGATGTTAAATGTGCACTGTGGAGTCAAACAATCAAATGAACTGTTTATCTAACCATGAACATCAAGAATTTGCTGATATATATTGTCCTATAAGGATAAAAAATAAAAAGTTGTTCACAAAGCTTTTTGTATCCTTACAAAAGGGAATGTTATTTAAATTACTGGAGCACTGTGTCAGGCTATTATGAAAGCAAAGGAAATGTGTATGTGCTTCAGTGTTTCTGGCAGTAAGCCATCTTATGCAGTAATTGCATATTAATGTAACCCATCTGTAGGGATGAAACAAACAGTAGTAACATACACTAAGAAATACTAACAGTGATTTAACTGGTATAAGCTATGAGCAATATGACTAAGTTGTAGAAATTTACCATGTGCAATGGCAACAGCAATGAGTGACACTAGGGGGCGCACCTTCTCAATGAGCTCATAGCTCTCCTCTAGCTTCAGAGCACGGTTATTCAGTGCGGTCGAGGCACGCTGGTACACCTCCAGCCATTCGCGGTATGTTGCCGGGGAAATATCGGCCACAGCGTAGCACAATGTCCGCAGACCTGTAGGGTGGGTGGGGGCAGGGACATGTGACCTTTGAACCCAGACCCAGGGTAGACCACAATTAGCCAGTAACAGCTCTCATTCATTGTAATTTAACTCTCAAATTTATTTACCAAGAGACATTAGATGATGCAATAACATTATATAGTCTTTAGGTGGCACTAAACAGGTTTGAGATGTGATGCTATGAGACAGTCACCATAGCAACATTATGCCGGTGTTCCCTGGTAAATAAAAACTTTGCAGGAGCAAACATCTGCCTTCAATTGATCAAAGAGAGAAAGGGGTCATTCCTTCCTATGATAAAATTATGCAAAGTGTACAATATGTCCAGTTTTTCACAAATAAATGTACTTGTTATTGCACATCAGTAAGAAAATCTTAACTATTTGGGCAATATACAAGTAAAACCAGGAAACAGTTGTCTGTGAAAGAGTGTTCTTTCGATTCTGTGTAGAGTTTGAGAGTCCAGTGAATCACAATCTGTTTGTGTTAGTTTAAGAATCCATGCAAGTGGATGTGAAAGTGTGTACATGAAGGTGTGTGAGCCCAAAACACAAATGCTCATTTACACGTCCCTGTGTGTGCGCACACGTTTGGGAGAGCCTGCGAACGCACACCCGGGTGTGCAGAGCAGAGCGCTGTGTTCCTACCCTCCGTGGCAAACTGCTCCAGATGCTTCAGAGTGATCTCCTTGTACCTGGAGCTCTCAGCCAGGCGCTCGTAAATGACTGTGTCCTGCCAACGAGACATCATTCGCTGTGTCTCCGTTTCTAAGCAGCATCCTCTTCAGTGAACCCAGAATAGCCGGAGTGCATAACGCTCAGGAAACGAGGCGCGTCAGACAATACGTGATGCGTGGACTCTACTATCACATGGGGTTTGCATGCCTGTCTGCGTGATCTCCTGAATGGCCCCAGAGTTTTCAGCCGTCTAGTAAACTGCCCGGAAAATAAGAAAAGCCTGACTCACAGCTCCCTTGCAGTACAGCCGTATCCTTCCAGATGGCGTCCTCATGATGACGGACATCCTCTTCCGGTTGCTATGGAATATCGAGCACAAGTATTACATGAGGCATCCAACTAGACCACTCTTATGGAGGACAAGTGTTCTTATATGGTACATAATAACTTCTAACCCAAAACCTTAGCTTACAGTACTGTAAATTTATCCTTAAAGGGCAGGCCCTATGAATATGAGAATACATGCCAACACTTTAATTTGTAAAATCAGAGTTGACTATACTGTGTAAAAAAATAAAGGCATGGCCAAAGTCTGAATTGAGCTTAAGGAACTGGTAACTATAAGTATATTGGTTTGAATCTCTTCAGGAAAAGAAAAAAAAAAAAAAAAAAAAAAAAAAAAAGTTTGATTCGGTGGTATGCATCAGCTCTGAAAAACTGTGCATCCGAGAATTCAGTGAAACAGCAAAGGAAATCCAAGTAAACGGATTTCCTGAGATTAAACTAATGACACAAAGGGAAGAAACTCATTAAGAGAACCATTAAGCTGTTTATTACAGAAGGGAAGTCGAGAATGGAAACACGACAAGACAGAACAGGGAAATGTACACTGAGGCGACTGTGAGCTTGGAGGATTTATAGTAGGTTTAGTTTAGAGTATCACACATTCAAAGACATCAAATCATCCTCTGCACCTGTTTCTGTTATTACCTAACATGGATGCTGTTATCAGGGCCTGGTACGTGTTCAGTCGTCTCGTCAACGTTCAGTGTCTAAGTCAGCAAAACCGTGACTGATGATGCTGATTGTTAAAGTTGGTCTTATACAGTTATAGGGTAAATCAGGCCTTGAAAGCCCTGGCATGTAATATTACCAACCACTGTCCAGGCTAACCCTGTTAAACCAAAAGGAGATTAACCAGTCAGCGGCTGACACTGTATGAGAATCCTACTCACTGTAGGTTAGTCAAATCAGATGTCTCATCACGAGGTTTATGCTAAAGGAAGCAAAAGGTATATTTCACAAAATAAAACAGGAACCATTACGTACCTTGTGAATTCCAGCACATTTAACAGCTCGTATTTTTCTTCTTCCCCGAGCTAAAGAGGAAACAATAAGTTAGTTATATTTAGAGCAAAAAAAACAAAAGCTATAATCTTCTGAGCAGAATGAAATAGAAATAAAACATTAGCAGAGGATTTGGCTACTACGAAAGGCATGGAATTTTGAGATGCTAATGCCACACATCTTTTTTCTGATAAAAACAATATATTTCTTCAGCTCCTGATAATTTCCTGTGAGGAAAAAATAAACATCACATCATAGCCATTCAAATGTCAACATTTAAGTGCACCACAAGAGGGCAGCAAAAGGATAACAGGGATGTATTTTTTAACTATTTATGTAACGATTACTCAGAAAGGAACGGCACAGCAAAATCTGTCCTGATCATTGATCGGGAATGAATCCATTGATCCCTATTAAGTGGCTACTTTTGGAAAAGTCTAAAACAAAACACTGCGGTGCTGTTTAATGGGTTACAATCATCGTCATTTTCCTAGCCACACAAAAATAACGTGAAATCAGTACTAGTTGGTCCCAGAAAACTACGAGCACAGAAAGAAAATTACCCCAAATTCCTGCTGTGTAAACCTGGCATTCCCTTTAATTCTCAAAATCTGTATTAACCATAAATCGTATAGGCATTATAGGATACTCGCACATTGGGATGTTACATCTCATAAATGTATAAAGCTTAGTGCAGTATAGATTCATTTAGGGCTTCAATGAGCCTGTGGTGATGTTAACTATGAGGTTCTAAACTGGCAATTTACCTTCGAAATTGATTCACAAGGAGAATACAAACTTTACTCAGTTCTGGTTGTGGTTGGCCAAAATGTGCACGATTCCTCAATGGTCTTTAAAAGGACCTCAGGACTAGCCTATATCTGGAAGACTAAATAGACTATATTGGAGGAAAAAAAGTTACTGGCTAGAGTGAAACCCTGTGCACACTGGCAGACTTTCGGGCTTTTAAAAATAGAAATACCGCTTTATATAATAGGTGACATACTGTCCTCCGCAGCATATTTGAGCAAATTAGGCATAGTCAACCAAAAACTATTTCTGGGTTTTCTTTAAAAAAATTTACAATAAAAATAAGGGGAAAAAGCAGAAGTATTTTGGAAGAGGGGACACTTTCTTTTCCTGGCACTAGACACCTGATGGCTGGAACATTGTCTTGATACATGACTTCTAACAGTAGTCAGTAGTAATGGCTGCCAGTAGGTGGTACTGACAGTAGTGTGTATAACAGTCACCTTGCCTTCATTTAGACCGCGTGGGGCACCCTGAGGGAAGAAGCATCCCCAGCAGCAATGTCCTAACCCTCAGAGCCCTTTTAAGACCGCGGAGGCGGATTGAGATGGCTTTCAAAGCTAAGCTGGTGCCTCGACACACAATCGGTTGAATCTCCAGAAACAGCTTGTCAAGCTCCATGTGGGAATGCCATCTGCCCGGGGGGTGGGTGATGTCTTATCAACAAGACCGACAGCAAAGCATGTGAGGGAGCTCATAGGCAAAGCTTGCGTACACAAATCTACCGAAGTGAGACAGAATGGCCGAGAAGCTAAAGCTAAATGTGACCTGCTGGGACTTCTGACCTCTGACCTGAAGGCACATGCCCCCTGGTGTTCATGCCCTTTCCTCAGCAACGGCCAAACAGAAGCCCTTCCTGTCAGTGGTGTGATGGACATCCACATAAAGCCAAGAAGTTACCCTGTTATAATGAAGCTCAGACAGTGAGTAGATGTAAAGCTGTTTACAACATTGAGTTGGGGGAATCCGAAGGACAACGTGAGGCAGTGTTAGAAAGCGAGCATCGCGGTGACCTCCCCATAGTTCCCAAACTTAAAGGTAAGCGATAAATCAATTCCCCATCAATTCCCTCAAACCTGACCTGCTTAACAAAACCCTCCACCAAAGCACATCCAACCACACCTCGATTAATGTATTAATCGACTGCAAAAGCGCATCAAATAACCAAATTTGCACGTTTCAAAGGTGTACAATAATCTGGTCAGCAACAGACACACACAAAAAAAATCATTAGGTCACACGGCACAAATCCAAGTTTGCAGGAGTGGGCTGAATTTGTATTAAGCAGTTTTGAGTACTTTGAGCTTCTAAATCTTAAATCTTGACAGGGAGAGGATTAAAAGTGGACATGGAAATATTTGTCTTTGTCTATCCTTCACCTTCCTCTGCCACCACCTAGTAAATCAACGACAAGAACAAAGCAGCATGGAGCCTTTGCATCTGTAAAGTAAAAATAAGACAGAGATCCTTGCATCCAATAAGTAAATTGTGCATCACTTGAAGCTGCTAATTCCAGATTACTGGGCCACGTTGGTGCTCATTAGGGAAGATGGTGTGACATGACCCGTATCTGGGCCTGTCATCCTCTAGTCATAGAAAAGAGAGGCTTTTTTGAGATCCTGAGACTCCTCCCGTACAACGTGACTCGACACGTGTGACTTTCAGACATGTCATGCACATTACATTGAGCTCGTGTGCAATTTCATCACCAAAATGAGTTCAAGACAAAATTCCATCCATGTGGTAGCTAACATATACAGAAGTGGCAGAACTATTACAGCATGCCTTCAGGCTCACGTGATCTTACTACAAAGTATGTTGCGTTTAAAAGAATATGAGTTATATAAAAGATGGGCAGAAACATGCAGGGCAGCAGTGACAAACCATCTGAACGGCTACAAATTATTCACCACAGCCACAGGTAGCCATTTACTGAAATGTCACTCAGAGTGTATTTGTGGCAAGTCCTGCCATACAGCTGAGAGAAGACAGCACTTAAAAGATGAAAACACTGCAGAGGTCATCATACATCTTCTCTATCCTCAATTTCATCTTCCCGTCAACTGAGCTGTACTCCGTTTAGGTGAAGTCACCTGCGGAAAGGACTTACCCACAAAACGTGCCAACAACTGGCAGGGAAGCTAATGCTGTAATCATGTGTGTGAGGGGCATGGGGGAGGAGCCGCCACTCACAGACTCGATGATGACAGAGTCCGGCGTTCGACCCGTGAACACGAAGCCCAGGTTCCGCGCTGCCCTCACTAGCGCCCCTTCGTCTGCCCGGATAAAAGGAAAGTGTGCAATGCATAAATACGCGAAAACTCTATGCATAAGACGACAATGTTTACTTGTTAAATTCACTCCATTGTCTATGTACAGGATGCACACACACATACACAATTCATCCATGTTCTAACTGCTTATCCTGGTCAGGGTTGGAGAGGGGCCTGGATATGCTGGGGTACACTCTGAATGAGATGCCAGTCCATCACAGGGCACAAACACACTCACATTTAGAATGGGTGTTTTAAAGACACCAATTCACCCAACTGCATGTCTGTTTGATTTGGATGGCCTTAAAGTAATGTAATCATTATCTGAAACTGAATAAAACACAGAAGGAAAAACTACATGTATTTGGACTGCAGGAGGAAACCTGCACAGCATGGGGAGAACATACAAAATGCACAGACACAGATGGGGAGGTGAGATTCAAACCCACAACCTCAGAGAGCTGAACCACTGTGCTATGCATTGAGCCGTTGTGCCCTCCCATACAGACACATGGTTTACCCAAAGCCACTATGGCTTCTCTATTTATACAACTCATCACTTTTATCAAAGCAGCTAAAGGTAAAGGGGCCTAGAAGGACTGAGATATGAAAGGAAATCTGCAGGAGGCAGCTAAAGGTAAAGGGGCCTAGAAGGACTGAGATATGAAAGGAAATCTGCAGGAGGTGACAGGAGTAGCTCACTGTTGGACCTTTATGAAGCAAACATCCAGTTGTTATCATTAGGCCAGTGAATAAGCAATAAAGGAAACTGTATTAGTACATGATCATCTGGAGAGGGACTTCTCAGTAAATAATAAAACACTGTTTTAGGATGGTGTACTAACCACCATGAAAATAACGAAGAGCTATTTTGGTGTGCCGAACATTTGTATGGACTGATAATTAAACACTCAACGCACTACAAATCTGCATTTAAAACTGCTATATACCTAAAGATTATAGTGCCAACATGGCAGAATTGTTCTAAAAACACTCATGCATGGACATACTGTACAACACGATCATACAGCTGCTGTTGCTAGGATTCATCCTACTCCCTTTTGATAACAATTCATGGTACTCATCACCCATCTTTCCTGAATGGCCAGGTGTTCCTGATCTACAATCACAGACGTTGTGTGTCTCTTGTAATGAATGTCACTGTGCAGTGGAATAAAATGAAAGAAAAGCTGCCTAAACTTGGACATTAAAGGTAATTGGAATGCAAAAATGATTTGGGAGTTTTTCCTCCCTTTGATAATCATTTTGCTAGCCTGAACCAAATTATAAATGGCGGAGGGTTATATTAGCAGAATTCAGTCTGGGTAATCTGAATCGTAATTCGAAGTGGATTTTATCAGTCATTTAACATTTAAATCGTGCTTGGTAAGTAACTTTTTAAAATTATACTAAAGAGTCTGTGCAATCTAGAGGTTTTTTTTAAAAGATAAATGATGTTTCAGAAGTTAATTAGGCTTCTGGGCTGACGGTGTCCTTGGTGAGACAAACAGAACTTAACTCCGTCACGTTTGCACACATCCACTGCGTACACTTTCACACTGTTCTGAATGAAGCACCAGACTTTGAAACAGTTATAAAATAAGAATGAATAAAAAAGATAGGCAAAAAGAAAAAGAAGAAACATCACAGATGGTTAAGTAAAAACAAGGCACAACACCATAGTGACAAAGGACCCAAAAGCCATCTGTCTGGCCAGGAAGTCCAGGGATATACAGTATTCAGCCCTGAAGGCAGGTGGACCAGCGATAGCGGGGGGACTTACCTGGAGAAGCAGCCTGATAGATGATTGTGTCAGCTGTCCTCTCAGGGACGGCTGTGTGACATAATGCCATCATGGTCATGAACTCCAGGATGACAGGGGCGGTTGGCTGAACACAAAAATCAGACAGTAACATTACCGACTATACAGTCACATTCTCGATAGATTCAAACCAATTCATTGCTTTTTGTAGTCAAAACTTCACAATAGTCATCTGGCTGTTATGGAAAAGGTACAAAAATGGTACTGACAATAAATAAAACATTTCAAATCAGTAGTGTTTTCATTGACATCTCCCATGTGCTTCTTCTCAGCCCACTGCTTGGAAGCTCACTGGACATACAATTCAGCATTAAACTCATCTGACCCAATGGGGTGGGGCTAAAAGCTAAACCACACCCAGATCCCTCAAGCCCAACCCCCTTCATGGTAAATATTGCACGAACTTTGCTCAATGTGCTTTGTTGCGCCATTAATATTGATCTAAACAACACAGATCTGTAATGAAACTCTGTGCCAGAACTAATATTGTGCCTGTCAAGCCTAAAACGGATCAGATTGTATTTCATATAATACACTCAGATGCAATAGGATCTGACCAACCTCTAACTGATTAATAATGCAGGGAAGATGATATACAAAAGATTCAAAGGCCTACACTTCCCCACCTCCACAAAACTTCAAATGACAGATGCTTGAAGCACAGTCAACAGTGAGACTCATCAGAGCTGCAGTCTCAGATCCATCAGGATGTCATGCAGGTCGGTCTCATTTGTAATACGTAAATAAATCATCTCCATTTATTTTCCGTGGTCCATCACATGATGAAAGCAATTTAGGCGAAGGGCTTGGAGGATAGAGCAGTTTCATTCCATGGATTCCACAGCAATCACTTAACCACTACGCCCCCTGTTGCCTTAAACTAGCAAATCTGCATTAGCAGAGGAGTACTGTTGATTAATTTTTTTTAATTTTATAAATCCTAACCACTCATCAGCGTTAAACACAAAAAAGTAGTAATAACTGAAATTTCTAGCGGTCATACATTTTTATTTTATTCACTTCATGTATCATACTCAGAATTCTCCATAACATCTGGTTCAAATTCAACATTCCATTTGAAATGCTAATCTGGTGAGTACAATGGCCTCTCCTCCAGACCAGCTCGACAGAAGCAAAGAAGTGCATTGTGGGAGAGTTGTATATCTAATGAATGCTCGCTTGCCAGCTGCTGTGAGGCCATCTCTCCCCTGTGGAGGTCCTCTGTGGCGCATCTGCCAAACTGTACACTGTTGTCAGGGAAAAAAAAAAAAAATCCATTCATACCAATAAAAGAACCCAAAATTTGGTGCTCTTGCTGAGGACAGTCAATATTAGAAATGCCAGAGACACAAAAAACAGTTTGGCGCCTCTCTGACAGGCTTTACTTGGACTTGGCTTTGTGTGAGATCACCAAATGGCCAAAATGTGCAAGCGTGTCAGGAGCTGATTTCTGCTTGCGCAAAAATATAATAAAGAAATAAACAAAAGGCTTGCCTGATAACAAGTGGTGAAACTGGGAGTAAGAGGTCATCATGTAGGCCTAAAACTACAGTTAACACTTTGCCAACAGGACATAGAGACTGTGAGAAAGTGACTGTGGGTCACAGAGTGTCCGTCCGTGAGCAGCGAGTACAAACGTGTGTGTGTTTGTGAAAGAAAGAACAAGGCTAGCAGTCCACGAGCATGAGTTTGTGAGAGTCTATGTGGCAGTCTGTGTAAGCAAGCGTGTGCGAGTATGTTTGTGTCTGGCCGAAAGAGGATGGCAGAGGAGTGGGTGTATTCATGTATTGTGTGTTGATGCAGAGGGGTGGAATTAGGAGCGGCCCAGAGCTACATGAATGGCCAGCATGGGCCTATTAGGAACCCACTGGTCATGAGAAATCTACTACTGCTCTCAACAATAGTCTTTCTTCAGAACACAGAAGGACCTACAGATTCTGAGAATGCTTGCAAAGGCCTCACAAACTTGGTTTTCTGCCATGTGTGCGTGTGTGTGTGTGTGTGGGGGGGGGGGCGTTCCGACACAGCATTGGTGATCTTGTGTTTCCTCCATTTCAAACTTTCAGCCTCAAGCCTTTCCTCGGTGCTGATTTTTAAATGGAAGAAAAATACAATGAAATCACTGCCTTCTCCTGAAATGCTTAAACAAGGCTCAGTGGGGTGCCAGGGACAACTGCTGCTCAACAGGGCAGAATTTTAATGAACCTGCACTGATGAGAAGTCTCAACTCGGCTGGACTGTGCAGTGGTCGCTTCCGAGCAAAAGGCCCAGCATTACGGCGACAACCTTCTAGAACATTCTAATCAGACCTGGCAGCTAAGAGACCGCTGAGGTGTAGTAAAAACACCATTTGGAGATCCAAAGTTTTCACTTAAACTGATGGGACATGAAACACTGAGGGTCACTATCCTACCTCTGAAGCCATCTGAGGTAGAGGAGAAATATCTTCATTAGTGTATTGGACACATGAAAAATGACTGATAAACCAAGAACCAATAGAAGAATGTAAAAAAAAAAAATGTGCATGTGCAGTAAGGCACAGAGTGCATTTTAAGCAAGGACAATGGCCGTTAAAAATACCATAAACGTGTAAGTAATCTCTGTACTTGGTTTAAAGCGTGGCGTAAATTGTTTAATTCCACCATTTCTTGCTCCAGCCAACTTTTGAAGCTTATGCACTCTCGGCCCACAGAAGATCTTGTAGAATTAGTTTACTAGAACAATGGTGTGATCGCTGGGCAGGATCGCACTGACAATCGATCCCTGTTAGATAATTAGGGGCGGAAGGCAGCAGCCCCCTCTGTGGAAATGGATCGTTGACACAGACTTCTCCGGTTCCCACACGATCGGCCGTCGCCACCATCTGCAGGAGTTCACTGGCCAGTAAACGCAGCATGTGCCATCGCCACATTGGCATAAGGGGGCAGAAACTAATAACTCCTTCCCTTGTATCATTGTGTGACAGGCAGCACTTAGGTTTAAATAGGCCAATCGATATGATTTACCATCAGGGTGTCTACAAATCTGGGGAGGGCGGCTGTACAACCTATTTGGCACTCAGTTTTCAGGAAATAAAATACTGCTGGCCATTTCTTCCACTTGAGAAACAGTAATCTGCTGGGCGTGCAAGATTAAATTGTGGGGCTCTCTCATTTACTTCTCGTTTACATTCACCTAAAGCTCTTGCTCATCCGCAGCATTTCGCACACCTTGTGGTCGGGATGTCAGCAGTGGAAATTCAAGTAGCCCCCTCCGCGGTACAAGAGCAGTGTCCTTTTCAGAGACCTGATCCCACTATAGTCTAGGGCCACATCAACAATGTTATTTGACTATTGTCATACAGTACCCCTGGCACTGGTAAACAAGCCATTGACCTGCTGTTGGAAACTGGTTGATGACAAAGTATGGAGCTACAGTTCATAATTAGCACAGGCAAATATGGATTCATCCTAGATGGAAACTTGTAAACGCAGGATGAAGACCCAGTGACCTGGTCAAATAGCCCCCGGGACCATTGTGTCACAATGTCATGCAATACCTAGGGATATGAACAAAGCTCTTCCTTCCCACACTCCCAATTCTCTGAGCTCACATTGCATATAGGGAAGGGATCAATACTTGAGTGCAGGCCCCTTGGAAGCAACCAGGCAGTACTTACATGGTTGCTTTGAAGATTTTCTAGGAGGCTGGGGTCACTGAATCCAGTGTCCTCGGTGAGAGCAGCGGTGTGCCTGAAAGAGAGAAAAAGAGAGAGAGAGAGAAACGGGGATCATGTGATGCACTTGGCTTTTAGCTAGCTTACAGAAAGCAAAAACACAAGCATATGGAGGGAAACCCTCCTTGGGGGGGGTCAGCGATAGCATCCGCGAGCATGTTCTACGGCCAATGACATCACTTCCCCGTTCCCCCCCCACTAATGCTGCATCCAAAAGCGGGTAATCCAGGCAGACCCACCTACACCCAAAATAGAAGGTGCGTTATGCAATGGAAGCTTATGTCAAGTTACAGTTCTGAGAGGAGCGTGCGCTTAACAGCATGTCCACTGACAACCCAAGGGGAAGGGTGAATGGGCGACTTCACACACAGAACACAATGGATATGTGCTTTCTACACCACTTATATGCTGCATGCTTAAGACATCTCAGCTAATCATGCGTGTAACCCGTTGCAACGGTGTTACAAGACTTCCAAAGAAGCAGACGCAAATCACCAAGCTAGAGCCACCGATAGCAAGGGCCTACTCCACTGTAGAACCCTAATAAGGTTACAATTAATTATCCACCCCTACAGGAATTTCCTGGCAGACAGACAGTCTTGCAGAACCACGTTTTCTGAGGAAATTGGCACCCGGAATGGCTGGAGGGGGAAAATCCGTAATGACAACGAGGCTGGGGTCACAGGGCCTCGTACTGAAGCTGTTCGCTGTATAATTTCACCAGTCTACACAGTGCGAACACAGCCTAGGCTATAGCTTGATTCTCTTCTCAGCAAGTCAAGCTCAATGAGCTCTACACAGATTACACTGAATACACTGAAGTAAGATAGCAAAGAAAAATCCTACGATGTACACCATATTAAACGGGCAATCCAATTTCAATATAAGGCACCGTCTGGTCACTTTAGATTGCACATAAATCAAAGTAATTTGCTATTTCTATACCACAGCAGTTGTTTTACCTACTGGACGTAATAGGAGACTTCCTTAGCTTTTCCTATCTCATCTCCTCCACATCTGCCATGCTGCTCAAGAAAATAATTAAACTAAATGCTGTTTCAGAGGCCTGAAGAATCACATACTGCAATACATGAAGCCACACACACGCGGGCACACTAGGGGTGTAACAGTATTCGGTATATTAATCAAACCGTTCGTTACGCCCCCAACGGTTCGATACGCACACGTGAACCGCGGTATTGTGATATGCCTGTCATTTTCCTATATGTATTGGCGCGAATATAAGACAGTGTCTTATTTTCCAGGGCTACAGTTTAAATGTCATTACACAACAGCAGATGCTGTAAATTATCCACCTCCTGGCTATCAGTGCTTTGTATGCAGATACGAGCTAGAGAAGAGAGGCTAAACTGAAACAAATATTCTCGTCGCTCCAATGTGACAATGGCGAGTGCTAGTAGGGAGACAGAGAGAAGCTATCTTTCAAATCTGGGGTGTGGGAACATTTTGGATTCAGTGTGAAATACGATGACGAGGGATAAAAAGACGGTAAACAAACTCATTAGGGTAAAATCTCCTTAGGATACCTAATGAGGGTACTTAATTTTGCACTTTGTTATTTTTACATTTAATATTGCCCATACAAGTACGTAGTCTGGTTAAATAAAATAGAGAAGGCAAATTAGGCTACTTCCAGGTTGTCAAAGCTTAGAACAGAATGCTTAGACAGGTAGTTCAGTTAATGTTAAACTTTATTTAAATAATAACGTGCAAAATAGAGACAGTCAAAATAAAGTTCATTGTTTAATTAAAGGATGATGTGTTTTTATTTTCTTCTTAAATATAAAGATACCGAAACCGTACCGTTACCGTGGTTCAAAAACCATGACAACACACCAAACCGTAGAAAAACTGTACCGTTGCACCCCTACCGCACACAGACAATGTCAGGTGATAACGCAAGGCTCCTCACAGATGCCTGCTTCATTCTACTCGTGTCCCTGGTCTCGGCGGACAAGTTAAAATTCATGCGGAAGGCTTTGGCATGGACATCACGTAGTCACTCCTGTAGCATTGCGAAAATTCAGCAATATTTTCCAGAACATTCTTTAAGGGGGGGGGTCTTTGGTTTCAAAGCCATGGTGTTTCATTCTCAAGAATATTATGTCAATTCCTTTCTTGCAGTAACCAGCCATGTATAAAACTCGCATACAAAATAATGCATTACAAAAACTTAATATTGCCTGCTAAGAAAATAAGCTTCAAGTTTGAAAAAGTACTCTCTGGTGTCGGTGACTTTTAACCAAATTATTTAAAATTACGTGCACAGCATCTACAATGCCAGCTGAGTATCAAACTTTATTAATTTTAGAAGGTTTTCAATAGCGTGAGGTTTCATAAGCTGAGTGCCCATGTAAAAAGGAAAACGGTTTCATGGCTTGAATAACTTAACTAATGTCGACAGCATCACTGGTAGTATCAGAAGAACCTGCTAATAACAATACAAAGTGGATGTAAGCGTGATACCACTGATTTACTAACTTTCCCTGTAGGTCAGCCCTTCAAAGCAAAGCCCACTCCAGGGACTCGGTGTCAAAAGAAACTCTTCCTTGCCAGTACTGATCACGTGATCCCTGTGTCATCAATTGCCATGTTCCAGGAAGCCGTGTTAGGTGTAGTGACTGCTGAGGTACTGCTCTCTATACCTACAGCCTTGTTTGATGTTCGGTTAGGCCTACTAAGGCACAGTTATGGGGTTGCTCCTCTTTATTTGCTCGTCAACAACTCTCCAGTAGAAATTTCACCAGTCTGTATACTCAAAGGATACAGATAAGTTCTCAGCCGACCAGAAATAAGCTTGCATTGAGATTAGAACTGATACAAAAGTGTGCCGTTTAAGCGCCAGAGAAAGATCGTGCAGAAGAATAATGGGCTAATATGGGAACAGTTCGTTTTGGGGTCAAAATTTTGCACAGAAGCACACAAAGGAGTTCAAATGCTATAGCGAGCCTCAACCGGCAGAATTACAGGTTAGTCCTCCTTGTGACCTTTGCAGCACTTCAAAATCCTCCACATCCACACGGAGAGGCAGAAACACCCCCCACCCCTCCCCGAGTGGATGGGCGGAGGCAAGGAAGCCTTACCAGTCATCATCCAAGCAGCAGTAATCTTCAGCTTCGGGGTAGTGGCTGCCGAACGGACAGAGAAGGGACAGAAAGTGATGCAGAGTTCAAAAACACGCCGGAGTTGCGTGTGAGACGGCACGCGTGTTCGTGCGTGTGACGAGGCAAAGTAAGTGGCATCTCTTTCCGGCCAGGACCAGTGAGACGGATCGAGCAGAATATGGGAGCGCAAGTGTACGGTTAGCGAAGACACAGGAGGAGGGCGAGGACGGCCTGCGCACGTTAAACCGGGGGTTGGGGTTGGTGGCACTGCACACGAGGAGAGATGGGTGGGGGCAGCTGACAGTCAGGCCACCACATAAGGGACAACAACAACACAGATGTTTCTGCGTGTCAGGACAAGGAATGGAACAGTACGTCTGTGAGGAATTAGAGACAGACAGATCTTCACACCTACAGGTGGACAGACAATACAGTCTTCATTGACCATTGGCAAATACTCGTCTAGACAATAGAGGAGGTGGATGCATTACAATACAGGCTGACAGTAGGACAAACCTGAGAGTGTGAATTGAGTGTAATCAAATGCATGGCCTTTCATAACTATATAAAGTCTACTTCATTTGCCTTGTGACCATTCAGTTAAAAAATGCACTTTGATAATTAGGACAGCGTATGTTTTCCCACGTCTCCATCAACTACGATAAATGAATAATACGCTTAGTAAAACACTATAAAAAACAGGCACCTCCGACTTCCCTTCTCTATTTCCTTTCCGCTAGTTCCTGAGGAAACCAGGCTCCCTCAACACTGACAATAACTGTCAGGCCCAACGTTCAACCAAAACCATAAAAAAGGCGATGAATGTACCACCTCCATCTCCACCACAGCCTTCACACACCTCTGTATAATGAGGACACGCCATCTCCCTCATCCCCAAAAATGCCACCTTCCTCTGTCCACCCACTGAGAGCTTTTTGCATACATGTCACTGCATCATCACACCCACGGTGGGTCTGCTGGATTTCGCACCTGCCTGTAATCGCTATGGCGATGCGTGCATTGCGGGACCTTTAGATATGTATGCAAATAAGGCCAAATTCTAGAATTATGAGTCCTCCCCCAGGTCTCCCAATTTTTAAAGACCTGTTGGAAACTGACAAAAGGGTCGTGAGCCCCCTTCCGACATTCTGATGCCCAGACTGTTCTGATCTGACCACTCACCTGGTAATCGCAGGATACCAACACGCACTCACACACCACAATAGCACAGACAAAATCTGAGGCAACACTGCAGCAATGTCTTATTGGACCCTAGCTCGTCACAACACGTGGGCTTGATTAGCTTGATTTTGTTCTGCATGTAGGTGGATACATCTAGTCATGGAACAAATGAGGCTTCAAAACCCACATCGCTGGCATTAATTCCCACCCACCACATGTTTTGAAGCCTCATCTGTCCCATCTCTAGATACATTTTGAATGTTTGCTTTAGCACAAATGACAACCAGAAACATGCAACACAATAATAAGATTGAACAGGGATTTCATTCAGGTTAGGGCTTAACTAAACAGAATAGAGAAATCGAAGCGAAACAACTGCTTCAGCCGGAGAACACGGTAAAACACAGAGGGACAGAAAACAGGTGTTGGGTCTGGGATAAGTCAACAAGATGAGAGTCTGTCATCTGGGCTGTGGGATTGAGCCCATTTTGAATTACTGGTAATTCGGCACAGGTACCTGAATGGACTCATTGGCTGATTGCACCCAGTGTACAGTAAGGGAGGCATTTTCAGGAGTGCAGACACGTGGAGCACACAAAGGTCCAGTTGGACTCTTTCACTGAATTACTAAACCACTGCCTAATTATATATAGAAAAGTGTTTCCTAACAGCTGAATTAACTGCTAATCAGAAAATACGTTTCTGAGAAGGGGGAACATTTCAAAACATTTCTCCTTAGAGAGACGTCCACTCCATTATTAAGATGCAGAATATGCCTATCAAATTCAATTCAATTTTTATTTATGTAGCACCTGTAACCAGGAGCATGGTCACAAAGCGCTTTACATAGTCCTGGGCCCAGGGTCCCCAGAGAGTAAGCCAAAGGCGACAGTGGCAAGGAAAAACTCCCTCAGAAGGAAGAAACCTTGGAGGAACCAGACTAATGAGGGTCATCCATTGTGCTCTGTAACAAGAAATTAGTCTAATTTCTTAAAAGGTCCGTGTGGTAATGGAACAAAGTGCATTACAGAGGCTCATCCAGGGTGTGACCAGATAGATGGCTGACAGACATGAAGGATGCAGACTTCAGCCACATCCCCGCCATTTAACAACAACAACAACAACAACAACAACAACAACAACAACGTCCTCAGCCGGTAAGCCACACACAGTCAAAAACAGCAGAACATATCCTAGGCCCATTACGTTTCTAAGAGTGGGCGACTTTCGTGACATGAGGCAGCAAGCCCTAACATCTAACAGAGGACCCCTGTTCCGATATTTTTTTTGTAATCCATAGAACAGACAGGCAGATCTTCCAGACGGTCATCAGGCTGTACAATACCACAGCAGATGTCACTATTTACTGTCTTAGCTATTGAAACACCTTCTGCAGTACACAGAAATGATATAGTCTATTATGTAACCATTATTTCTTTAAATTTATAAGGAGATGTGTCCAATGGAAGTGGTACTATAAAAGCCTGTGTAAACCTCTATACCAACGTTTCTTCAAATTAGTAAAAAAAGGCATATTTTATTTGCTGCGGTCGGCTGGCACTCCATACAGCGTGTCCCCTGCCTTGTGCTCTAAGGCTGAGTGGGATAGGCTTGAGGCCCCCCCCAAGACCCTGAATAAGATAAAACGATTAAGAAGATGGATGTATGGATGGACATATTTTATTTATATTATGACTTTTTACACTGAATACTAGGACCTATAAAAAAATTCAAAACATCATGACCCCTTCCTAACAACTAATATCAGAAATGTTCAGAATGTGATATAGGACAAGTTCTGGCACTTTTTTCTTCGGAGCAGACAGACTTTTTAAGAGGACTGGACAGCACTGAAAACAAACGACTGGATTCTCGATCAGATCTTGCCCGAAGTTCCATTTCAAGCACAGACTGCCACACTGAAGCCATTGTATTTTGGGCATTTTATGAGAATAATAAGTGCATTGGAAAAGACAAAAATGCTTAGAGAAGTTGAAGCTAAAGGAAGAGAACAATGAGCAAAATATGGAAATACTCAACAATCCCAACCATAAATGAAGCATTGGGAAGCCTGAAGACCGAGACAGAAGACAGGGCCTTTACCGTTAGTGCTGTACATACAGTCTACACTGGCCTGAACAGCGTCAAATCATAACAATCATACAAAGAGTCAGCTTGCAAAGCTGGTTCAGCAATACCCCCGTGCACACTTCTGAACCAGGAAAATGCCCAAAGAATAAACAAAAATCACCAATTTAAAACAAACCCAAACGAAATGGCGTTTTTGCATTATAGTCATGTAGCACGACAAAAACCAACAAAAGGTGTTGACTAAAGGACATCTATGCTGAAAACAAAGCAAGTCAAACTTAACTTCTTTGAAGAGAAAGGTGCTAAATTAGTGTAAAGATGAGTGCACCGGTCCAGCTGTTAACCCGTTTAGCTACCCAATTTAACTGGTAACCCTACTACCTTAGTGCCCGACCCTCAGCTGAAAGCCCCCTAAGAGTGTACCATCTCCACACCTGGCTTAATTTCCACATGGAAAATAACATTCCAAAGCAACACATCGCCCCCTGCCCATCAATTCATGCTCGTGGAGACAGCTGTTAAAATACACCCCCCACCCTCATCAGTATTGCTTGGCAACACAACTGGACGTAATTAAATCAGACCGTTTTAGAGACCAGGGTGAGACAGTGCTCTGAACATGGATGTATATGAAGTTGCTTTTCCAAAGACACCACAGATTTATGCAGAACTGAAGCAGATGGATGTGCCAAACAAGGGGGTGGGAGGTGAAGGAGTTTGTGGAAAGCAAGCAAGCAAGCAAGCAAACAAACAAACAAACAAACAAACACCTCACCCATAGGCCACGCCGGCGATGGTGCACTTCTTGAACTGCATCACATTGCATGTCAATGTGCCGGTTTTGTCTGAAAAGATGTATTTCACCTAAAATAAAATAAACGGCCCATTATCATGCATTATGTCGGGTAAAACGTCATAAATGTTCTCATAACACTGAAGTTGGAACACATCCATCATCAACAGGGTTTGGCAACGCAAAACATTTGTAAAAATTTCAAACAATGTATAACTGGGGTCCTATGTCCTACAACAAAAAAATGATTAACTCCTTTCCACCATTACAGTTTAAACTCTGGGAGCGGTCAATGCTTTAAGCTTGCCAGGCAACAGGCCCACCATGCCCAGCTCTTGACCATTATACAGTAAATGTAAAAAGACACAGTAGGTGTGGTGGAACTTAGCAGCATAATGGAAACCCCACTCTTTCCCTCAGGATACCACTAGGCGTTGTGGTTTTAACTGTGAAAGAACCATGGGCAGGGGTCTCACACCATCTCAGATGGCACACTGATCTCCAACTCTCCCCTCACATCGTATTATCGTCTGGGCCTGCATAAGTGGGTTTGTTGGAAGTATCCACACCAGTCTGTCGAGGCAGGCAGGCCATACCGCCATATTGTTCATCACCAAACCAAAATTAGGCTGTGGTAGGGATGGAGTGATGGACTGCCTTCTTGGCCTCAGGCTGAGTTTCTAGAAGCTTCCTGAACTTCCTAAAGTAGCAGCTACACAGCAAATCCTAGCTAAACTGGGGAGACAGGCACTAGTAAACATATTCGGTGATCGCTAAATCATTGTTCATAATCCACTGACAACTCGGGTAATAGCTCACCTGTCCCAGTTCCTCATTAAGGTTGGAGGTTCGAGCCATTGCAGGAGTGTCAGTGACTTCATAATGCATGTCCGTATCCTGCCAATGAGAAAATAAGACACACAGAACAGTTAGGGTAATCTTCTACAATCAACGTTGAGTTGAGCATGTAAAAGCACGATTTGGTCATGTACAGTTTTTTCACCAGTCTGCGTAAAATTTTGCATATTAAACATTATGCATAAATTTCTGAGGAGGTTCATGACACCCAAAGACGAACAGCATAATAAAAGACCCAAATACAAATTTGCCATACAAGGAACATCTTAATTTTATGCACGTTTGCAAGTGATTAGTGAAACTCGCGCAAAGCACCTATAAGATTTCACCGCAGGTTACAACACGGGAAAACATATTAATTACTGCAGTAAACAGATGAATTAATTAGCTATTTAATCATAATCTGGGATGCAACTGTTAAAGAACTTAACAGTATCGGTATGGCCTTCCTCCATTCAATAAAACATCAGTGCAAACTGCTTTGGTAAAACACTGCGCTATTTAAGTGGAGAGAATGCAACATGAATCACTTTGAGTAAAACTATCTGCGAGAGGGAAAAAAAAGACAAAATTGAGATAAGCATTTTCTGTACACCTCTTTTATATGCCAGAGCAGAAGGTGAGGATAGAAAGACATCTAAATGTAAATGAGATAAAGATACAAGCTAGTCAATGACAAGTGTGTGACAGGAAGTAGAGAGGCAGGTCAGATGCAGGAGTTTGGAGGTGGTGGTTAGGAGCTATTTATATCCCAGCATGCAGCGTGGGTGTATTGGTCACGTCTCCATGCCGCCTAGTCGGTCTTGCCCCCGCACGCAGACGGTAAAGTGTCTATTTCCAGAACGTTCCGCAGAGCGGGTGGGGGGTGTAAGCACAAGCAGCGGCCCCTGAGCACGTTTTCGGTCCGCTGTCCCTTCAGTTACGCGCCAGACTCTGCGGGTCGGTTGAAAGCTTGCGTTCCCTGCGACTTCGAGCTATTTCGCCAGCGGAGCTGAAGCCACATACAGAGCGTGGAGGGTATGAAGCCGAGAAATACGCACCATTTCAGCAAGCAATTTGAAAATCAACGTGTATGCATAAATGTAACAGCAGAATTCAATTAACTACCCATGATTCACTTGAGACCCTACAAGAGTAGTGGCTTCTTTGAGCAAATTGGGAAACACCGATAAAAAGTGCTCCGTTTCAGTCAGGAGCTCATTATGATGTGGTGAGACAACACGTAATTTGTGTTCCAACAAAAATTACCAAGGAACCCCCTGGTAGATTAATTAGGTTTATCCACCCGGTTGAATGTTGTGCCACAATTAGTAATGCTTACCAATGATCATCACAAGCACAGCTAGTGATTTGATCAGGCAGAAGAAGCCAGGCATTCTGAAAGTGTACCTACTTGCACAAAAGGTAAGACGATTTGTTTTTCTCATGTCTAAGCACATTGGAAAAAACAACTCATCAAACTTAAGCGAATTTCAAAATTCAAAAAATTATCCCTTGCAAAAAAAAAACAAAATGAGCAAATTTAAATCTGGTCTTAGGTTACATGCCAAGTGTGTTTGTAATACTTTGTTCAGTAATTGTTTCAGCAACAGCAGGGTTTATTATTTGCTTGGCTGTTCAATTACAGTGGCTTAATTAACTATAAAGTTCTAACAAACACAAAAAAACATTATATATATATATATAAAATTGCACAACATCTGTCTACTCACCCAGTTAATAAAATAGGCTTGGACAAACTTGATCACCTCTAGGGTGACCAGCAAACTGATTGGGATCAAGTTGTTGAAGAGGATGATGAAGGTGAGGAAATTGAGGCCAAAGTTGGCAGCACCTCCATCTGCATAAAAAAGAAGCATCAGCGAAGGATCAGAGGATCACCCACCCGACAAATGTTCTAATTAAGCTACACTCCCACATCCACAAGCCCCTGACTACACCTACTGTCGTAGTTGAAAGTCTAAGTGCTGAACCAGGACCAGGAAAACCACTGCAAACCCAAACCATGCAGCCTTAAAGGGTAACAACTGGTCCCCAGGCCCACTGGATCTTGTCTTTACATAGTAGCATCTCACTACATTAAGGAGCTCACATGAAAAGAAGTGAAGTTAATTAAATTACCTTTCTTATCCTCCTACAGTAGTAGCTATATCCCCTACTCAGAATGCCTTTCAGCAATATCAGGGGAAAATTAGGCTAGAGCTCCTCCCATTACTAAACCAGTTAAAATTGTGAAATTGTTGGAAGGAAGAACAGATGGCAGAACGTAGGGATGACATGCACTACAAAGACATCAAGAAACTTCGGGGGACACTGGACCTGGGGAGGGCTGCGAGAAGAATGCTAGCAGGGGAAGTTCAACTGACATATGCGACATTCCCGCAATGCCGACATGGCTGTAAGCGCCAACGCGTTGTCTCAATGCCGCAAGAATGTTGAGAGAACACTGTGTGCCGGCTAGATAAGTGTGAGATTTAGTCAAAAGCGAAAGTCAAACTTGGAGAATACCATCTAGGTACTTCTATGCAGGCATTTATCTCTGCTGTGGCGTATCAACAGAACACCGCTATTTTAATGATCATCTCTCTAGAACGTCTATTGCCGGAGTGTATACTGCGTACAAACGTAGCCCATAAAAGATGAAAAATTTTCCCTGACAGCACTAGGGCAGGGCACCGTTGCAGACATACGATGACACATGAAGACGGGGAAAAATAAAGGCAAAACAAAAGCAAAACAAATCCATGGCAGGCTAATGCTGAGAAACCTGTCACGCACTGTCTCACACGGTGACAGTGGAGAAGATACAGAAGCAGAGCAGGGAAAATGCCAATTGTCACAGAGAGAGAGGGAACTCCAGTTCCTAATAGCTTTACTCATGGGAATATTGATCGGGCATAAATAAAGACTACTCTTTTGACACAAGGCCCAGGCACTGCAAAACTGAATTCTCACATGACCATCTTGGATTTTTAGTAATTCCCCATGCTTATATGCATGCTGGTACAATGGGCCCGTGCCTAGGAAGCTAGCTGTTGAACTGAAGGGCTCACTTTTGACCGACGTTGCATACGACTGCTTCTTCAGTGTTTACCACTCTCCCACAGCAAAGTAACAACCTGAGTGTTCTGCGTGAGGTGCTCTGCAAAATAACCAAAGAGTGGAAACAAGTGGAAATGTGCGATAGACTGAAACAGCACCCCTGTTAAAAGGTACAGTCAATCTGAAGACGGAGGCATGATTTATGATCTCCATCTAAGAGCTGACATTTGTCCCATTCCTGGTGTGCTGAAGACCCATGTCTAACGCTGATGATCGGTGACAGTGTGGTGTGTGGCACGCCTGGGAATCCAGGAAAGGAGTGGCGGGGGTACAATGTAGGACACAAAACACACCGCATTCAGATACAGAATACCACTCCACTACAGACCGACTGGAAGGAGGGCAATGGCTCTTTTGAGACGGTAAACATTTTGCAAACGTTGCTCCGACACTGAAAGGATAATTACTCGTTATCTAACTCTTATCTAACTCTCCTGATTTCCTGGAGTCAACATAAGTGCCATTATGATGCAGAAATACTGAATGCCAAAAGCTAAAGGCATCATTCTGCCTTTGACTTCATTGGCTCATCCTCTGTTGAGTGCAATGTGAACTTCATGCAGTCGGGTCAGTCGTGGTTTCTGTAAAGCTTCCTGGTTTGCAATCTTAACTGAACTAGGATTGTTAGCAAAACAATCATCCAGGAAATGTCAATGTCTACTCGGGAGAGCACAGTACAGCACCTCCCTTTGAATGAAGAATGTCCTAGCTTGAAAGGAGACGCTCAGCTGTGGGACATGGGACACGAGGTTTGCAAAGAGTTTAGCTGTCACCAAGGTGGAGGGGGAAATACGTCCAGATCAGGCAAGAAGGTAAATACGGCATGACATCATGAGGGGAGAAACCATTTTTATCGGTCCTGGTGTGTATCCCTTGCACTCTTCTCCTCACAACGTGGAGCAACCACATAAGAGCCTTCATTTGCTTAGCAACTCTGATCAGTGGTTAGGGCCTAGATAAGGGGGAAGGGGGGGGGGTCAGTTCGCAGTTGGCCGAGGCTTTGAAATGGTTGTTACCTGGAGCTGTTAGAAACAACAAAGAAAAACACAAGCCAGACAGAGTATTAGGGAAGAAAGAAAAACAAAACAAGATAGCGATGCTATGTATGTCAACCATTTCCCTGATGTTCAACATATCCTTACGAAACCATGGACACCCTAGAAGCTCAGCCGCTTCAGGCATTTAAATATGTAATTATGTTACTAAGGCAACACAAACACAAAGGCCACAACAGCAACAATGAGATCACATGATAAGCAAATGGATAGGCAGCCAAGGGCAGACAAGGGATCAGGATGGAGGGAGAGACTGGGGGCGGAGCTTACAGCTGAGATCCATGTACCAGGCGGCACTGCCATGACGATTCTTCCAGATGGTCTGTCCAATGGAGCACACTAGAGAAATGGCCAGCAGGCAGCCAAACAACACCAGGATCTGGAAATTCGTGATACGCTCCACATTGGACAGCTTCAGGGGTGGCCGAGTGGAATTCTGGGAAGAAAAACAGAGTGGATGAGAGGAATGAAGAAAAAGGTAGTAAAAGGTAGATTAAAAAAAAAGAATATTTCATATATAGCTGAATTTTGTCTAGTTTAGTCAATGGATTCCAACAAATAATTGCAAAGGAAGGCTTTTTCTAAATAAGTAAATTTCTTAAAATCCAAGTACACAAATCAACATCAAACCTAAAACAAAATACATTATTATCACCAACAGCTCAAAACAAGGGCTGAAAAAGACTAAAAATCCATTTCAATACAATATGAAATAAATAGCTGGGTTTCTAGTTTTATTGGAACTTTCTCTTATACCCTACTCCCCTCTGGAGGTAAACTAGTACAGGGCAGCTCTTAATGCCTCAATGGATGTTCATCTACCATAGACATTTACCTGCATGAGCTTGGTGTCATGGCCAGTGTAGACCACGATACCATGGACCCACTGTGTGTTCCGTAACTGGGCTCCTCTCAGCAGAATCTGGTCCGGTCCCAGAGGCACAGTACTGGAAAGCAATACATACAGCATGGTGACTGAATCCCAATCCCACTATAAGAACCCCAATACCACATTTTATATTAGACAAATCGAGCTATTATGCATAATTCTGGACCATAACCTTCACCAACAACGAACCACTAAGTTCTCATGAAGTACTAATCAACGGACAGGTATTTCAGCAATACCACTCATATCTGCTAATCTCTTCATCTAGGTCTCTGGAAAGAGAACACTCACTATCTCTTACATCAGCAAATCTGGTGGCATACAGTCTTGTCCAACATAATGTTAATCATAGTCCTCATGCAACCGATTCCCAACAAAACACTGAAACACCTTGTTTTTAAATCAAGAGCTGCTAACAAAAATGTGGATTGGGTGCAGTTAAGGGAACCGGTCATGAATCTATGACAGTGGACAATAGAGCGGCTGATAAAAAGATATTGTGTAACGGTCACAGGGGGACCTGGAGCCAACTCCATTAAGCACAGGGCACAGGGCTGGGGTACAGCCTGGATGGGTGGTTAGTTCACCACAGGACACAAACAAATGGAAGCATACACATTACAGGCACTTTAGCAATGCCAGTTAGCCTAATCACATGTTTTTGGGCTACAGGATAAAACTGGAGTGCCTGAAGGAAGTTCACAGAATGTAGTGAGAACATACAAACCCCACACACACACACACACACACACACAGGGTGGAGGTGGGATTTAAACCCCAAACCCTGCATGTTCAAGGCAACTTGGTTACTTTGCCATTCTATGGGGCTTCAAAAATTCAAAATTTAACTGGCAAGAACATCACAATGTCTGGAGGAAATAATATTTCACCTGGGAAACTAGGAGCTACATCTTATCTGGGAATATTGAGGAAACATCCTTATTAGACCAGCAAACTGACATTTATAAATAATCACAAGTCCAAAATGTACGGTAGACAACCACCCAAAAAAATGGTTGCCCTCTACAGCTTTCACTGTTTTGGTGAAAAGGACAGTTAAAGTTACCTTAGGGTGTTCTGGCATTTTAGGCATCATAAGTCCAAAAACCCACTTTAATTAGGCCAGAAGAGAAAATGAGACTGGGGAAAAAAAAAGTTATCAGATGTTCATTTAAGATTTCGGAAAAAGTAAATGCCTGCCTAAAGCCAAATGCACAGTTCTAGTGAACCAACTCACCTCAGCCTTCATGCTAGTTTTGTATCCCACAGATGATGGTTAACCAGGCCAGTTCAGCTAGCACTGAGATACAACTCAACCCATTTGGTTCACAACTCCGTCAATCGGCAAACCTTAGCCAAAGGCTATCCTTCTTAGCCCAGGACCTCATCAATCAAACTAAAGACTAAAACACCTTGGTTGCGCTCAAGGGTCGAACAACCATTCTGCCCACCTTTGGCCCTCGAGCCGGATGTTGCCCACAAAGTCGTAGAGGTGCCGGTTTGGGCTCTCACACTCCATACGGCCAGTCAGCCGGGTCAGGCTGGCAATGTCCTTGATGTCCGTGGTACTCTGCAACCCCTGAGGAGAGCTGATCTTTAAAACTAGCAGAATAAACTAAGTGTGGCCTTTTCTCGAACAGCGTGACCCCCTCTGGGTTGTGGAAATTGGATTCTGCATTCTATACAGTGACATGAAACCAGCCTTTTCTTGCATGAAATGGCAACCAGTTTTCGATTAATAAATACCAACAGGGTCATGTTCAAACAACGAAATAGCAATTCATAATAAAAGCAATAAATGAACAACAACAGTCGTAGGCCTATGGTAGGGCACCAAAGTTGAGATGCATTATGTCGCAGGGCTGCCCCCTGAATTGGACGACTGCATCCATCCAGGCTTAAAGAAACAAACATTCAGTCTGTTTTTTTTCCCCCTAGTTCAGAAACTGGGAACATGGGAAAACAAGAACTGGAACCACGTTTGAATTTCCGATTCCCAGTAAAACCGCCATTGTTTAAACCACTAATAAATCCAGGTAAGGATTCCTCCACTCGTGGATACAATAGATGTGGCACTTCCCCCTTAATTCTCTCGATGAACATAAGCCTGTACAGACAAACTACATCAAAAAGACCACAGCAAAGACAAAAGCATTTTTCAAATTGAATTAACCTAACATCTATTATTATGTCCATTTTTGTTCTAGTTTGGTTATTCCAAGCTAATCTTACTTTTTCAATTTCTTTTCTACACTCCCCCAGAACTGAATAGTCTTTTGGACTCATGGGTTAAAGTGCTGGATGCATGTTTAGTCCACAAGTACATACATATTTACATTTAAAAGCAACTGGCACAGAAACGAAAAAATAATTAAAATGGGTTATCCCACATCCAGCTACAATTCTTAAATAGCACAGACCTGTGCTGTTACAACGTCAGAGCACAATTTACAATGTCATTATATTTTCAAACTGAAGTAGTAAAAACATGAAAAGGCCTTAACTAATTGAGGCCCTTGAGGAAGGTGACGGTCGATCCTCATGTTAAACCACATCTTACAAAATGTTAACGAACACATCGCTTAACAAAATTTATACTAATCCATGCCGTTACTATTACTGATGCAAAACTGCCATTTTTCAATTAGCGGTTCATTTTTGTGGCACAAGCAGGCGCCAGCGACGCATCAAAAACCGCATTAAAAAATGTACTCACCTGTCGGATCTTAAGGTTGGTTTCTCCATCAAGGTTCGAGGTCTCAATGTAGCACATTGCTTGTGGTTCACTAAAGATTTAAAATGAGATTAAGGTAACCTCTCAGACTTTGAGTCCAATAGGAGATTCACAGAAAAACTGCACTCACATACAACTGCTATTTCATCAACCATCTCTTGAGGTCTTCATCAAAAAGCTACTTTCGGAGATGAACAGTTGTTATGATTGCTGTTATGACTGTTGAAATCAAAAATAATTCGCGAAAGTTTACAAAATAATAGATAATAATAGTTCTATTAAAATATTTAACTTGTTTTGAATAATCTGATTCAATATCCTCTCCAGAAAGTTGATAAAATATTAACACTGCAAGGACAGCTAAAAGTAAAACAACATCTATATCTTTCCAATTAATGAAAATTAAGGCCATTATACTTCTGACTAGTAATGGGACAAAATGGACTTCAAAACCCGTGATGGGTGGGAGTATCCGATATCCAGCATTGATTGGTAGTTCTGGATACTCCCACCCACCGTGAGTTTTAAACCCTCATTTAGCACCAACATTGATTGGTTAGTTCAGGATACTCCCACCCACCACAGATATTGAAACCTCATTTGTCCCATCACTAGTTCTGGCAAGACAAAATGATCTATCCTTAATTCTCTTGGATTAATCAAACGTGTAGTGCTATAAAATCTTTAATCGAACGATTATTCAAATGCTGACAAATTTGGTCAGCTCCATCACAAATCTCCAGCTCAATCAGAAAACATGACCGGCTCCGGATCCGGTTGTGATGCTTTTAGCGGTCCGTAACAAACAAAGCGCACGGAAACACTTGGTATGGTGGTATAGGTGGCAGGCTGGCGTAGAGGTGGCTCAAGGTGTGGCCTAGAGAGGAAAGAAGCTCGAGCTACAGGAGGTAGGGGTGGAGCTTAAGCTGGCTGGTTGGCAGGTTCGCCATGCCACATTCCCTAGCCTGCTGAGTGGGGTCCCCTGCACAAGCCAAGCAAGTACACACAGGCAAGAGCAGACCTTTTCATCAACATGCAGCCTCATAGATGGGGGTACCCTAAGAAGGGCTGTTGCCAAAAACAGAAAGTAGTCTCTGCCTAGAAACATGTGAAAAGGTTTCACTGTATCATTTCACGCCGCTGTGGTGAATGACACCTCACATGGATTGAGTTTGACAATTCTGACACCTACTGTTTTAACGGGATCTGTGTGTTACTCAAATTTAACTGCGAGTTTCTGTATTGGGTCCAAAAATTCATCCAGTTTTATTCATTCAATTGCTATGTCTTAATATAAACACATTTTGCACTGACTGTGGCACCTGCCTGATATAATTATTTGACTAAGTGCAGACGTGATTCAGGACCCTCATTTTAATCATTTATGTGGGTCAGCTTATGGCCTCTTTCACGGACTGATTCTCGGGGACGGTGCCTTTATTCATGGCCCCAAACAGCCTGATACAGCTGAGATTTTTACAATAAGAAATGTTTAACTTAACAACCGTGCGGCAAAGCTCGCTAATGCTAGCTGCCCACCATAACATCATGCACATATGTCAATAGAGTTGCCTTTGGTGACCATCGGCGACAGTGGGTCACCGTGTACGAGTGAACAATGACCCTCGGTGGGTTTGTTCTGTTTATGGATCGGGGGCCTAGTTTGTTTTGGTTAGATTCCTCTCAAACATTTTATCAGGCTGATTCTCATTTTGTCTTGATGACATGGAACAGAATAAACCCTCCAAAAATCCGCAATCGATCTTCTCACAGCGAGACAGGAGGCATCGTGCTCCCTGGATTAATTGAAAGGGAGCACGCATCTTCGCGTCTGTGCTATTTGTGCCTAGCACAGATGAAAGGAAGCAGCAGAAAAGCTCCTTTGCCTAACAGGGTTAAACAATGATCCTGTAAATACCCGCATTCATCTTGCAGGATGCAATCATGAGGGCCTTGTTGAACTCAACCGGATATAAATGAGTATAATTACCCATTCAGTTTTCATTACGTAAAGATGGCCCTTCCTGCTCTGATGGTAATTTGTGTAAAAAGTGGGTATTTCTCCTTTGATCGGACGAGAAAATTATTCAATTTAGTTTATAACTCCTTAAGATTTCTTTTTTTAAAAAAAAAAAAAAAAAAAAAATGGAGTACAGTTTAAAAGTTTTATCTAAGGTTTGCGCCCTTGCTGAAAGCAAGTCCAACCTGCCACACGTTTGTGCTGCAGTTCACTCTTTTCCTTAACCGACAATTCAGAAGAAATGACAGCTTATCTGAGACAAACTACTAAAGCAGCAAAGGCGGTCTGTGAAAGTGTCCACAGCTGCAGTCAAGCGATAAGATGCCTCTCCATGGATGGCCTTGTCTCAGGGTGATGAGTTCGCCAGCATGAATACACTTTGGTTAAAGAGGGAAAGACCAACTCCATCTATGGAGCTCCTGACCTGGATGACAGAATGACGAGGTCGGCCGGGAGGTGGTCCCCGTTGGTGGCCTTTACTATCTCTCCAACTGCCACCTATATTACCGGACCCCGCCAGCAGGGTAGAGACAGAGGCCAACAGTCGACCACAAGTGAGGTGGAACAAGGGAGGATGAGGAGAGAGAAACATGGATAAAAAGGGAAGACAAGAGATTCATTCTATTGAGAGGAGAGAACTACACACAATATTAAAAGCAATGTCTTCAAGTTTTTTTTTTTTCCTTTTCAAAACCCAATCAAGTCAGGTCGTACACCTCTAATACTACAGTGGTACACACTCTAGTATCCGAGATGCGGTTGACATCAAGGCTCTTCCAGTGTTTAAAACCCGTTCCGCTGCACGTCCAACACTACTTTTACATCGTGAAAGGCTGGCTTTTAAAGTCCAAAGCCATGTTTGAAACTTTAAGAAGATTAAAGGTGTTTATATATACACATTACAGGCATTAAAAATCCATTAGATGAGAGGAAAAACAGACTGTCTTCTAGCCTCTGGCTCCCATGGGATCGATTTGTGACGAAGGGGTAAAGTAGCATTTAGTCAAGAAATACAAGCAGCTCCACAGTAAATGACCTGACTTGAAAACTGATTTTAAAAACAGGAATAAAGAACCAGATGAAAAACAACATCTCAGCTCTAAAGACACTGCACTCTTGGTGAAGAAACACAGAAGGCCACAGGTACATTATAAATGCACTATATGGACAAAAGAATTGGGACACCAGTTAATAGGGGGGTTCACATACTTTTGGACTTGGGTAATTAAGCCGTGCTCATTGCTGAGACAGGTGTATAATTAAACACAGCCCTGCAATCTCCAGCAACAAATGCTGATGGCAGAATGGGTCATACTGAATAGATTAGTGATTTTCACTGTGAAACCATCATAAGATGCCACCTTCCCAACAAGTCAGTATCAAACTTCTGCCTTGGTTAACTGCAAGTCAAGTGATTGTGATGTGGAAACTTCTATAAACAGCAAAAGTTCAGCTGTAATGTCATAGGCCACACAAACAGATAGGAACCCGATGACCCAACAACAATACCCAACCTCCCTGATGCTCTTATAGCTGAATGGCAACCAATCACACCAACGATATTCAAACATCTAGCATAAAGCCCTTCCCAAGAGTGAAGGCAAAGGAGGACCAACTACTTACTTACACCCCTTGATTTGGAATGAGATATTGCACAGGCAGGTGTCCCAATACTTTTGTGCATATAGTGTATGTGTCTGAATACTGGAACATATTTCTGCAAAGCTCTAAAACTGGGGAAATAAGGAATAAATATCTAAAAGCACATTTTGCTGTCTCTGGCCCATCACACTCTCAGGAGGATAGTTGGCCCTACAAGACAGTAGCAGGACCCACGGTGCCTGGAGTGGTGTGGCCCATTTGAAAGGCGGCTCCCACAGACTCCCTCTCTACCTGGATGACAGCAGGACTGTGTCGGCAGGCATATACTCCATGCCATTAACTCTAATTAAATCTCCCACCACAACCTGCAAAACAAATCAAGCTAGTTATTGGTGAGTGTGACTGGCTCGGGTTTTCAGAATGAGCATTTCTGTGGCGAATCTTCATTGATTCGCATCACTAGGACTCCTTGAAACATTTACGAAATGCCACGCTAACGTTTCGGGGAGATACCATGCAAATACGTGGATCTCGGACATCACGCCAGAGAATCGTTCCTCTTCACCAGGCTGTGGTTGGGAAATGGAATACCGCCGACTCCAGCAGGGCATTTGACATATTACTAAGGTCAAAGGGCGTAACCCCAAGCAGTGCAACTCCCAGATATGTACCACAAATGGTGCTACTTATTTTTTCATGTGAAGATGTAAGGAAATCACACAGGACTGTGATTATTCTACAGTCATAGTTTTCAACATCCCACCCCGGCTTTTTACACATAGAGCAATTGATTTTAACATAGCTGCTACCAGATTTGTCCCATCTGTTTAAATTCCTGCAGCATGGCAAGATGATATCTCTATTATACGTATGACATGTGTCATATCTATATTATTCATCACTACATGCTTCCTTTGTTCCTGGCCAGGATAAGTTGTCGCTGGGTAGACATAAAAGCTTAAATGTAATGCCCTGCCCTCCAAAGGAGGCCTAGCAATGGCTGTCTGCCATTAGCCCTAGATTAGCTTACTATGACGTGTATCTGTGCTGTGCCAACAGCACTGACAACTGAGCAAACACCCTTCTCTAACGCCTTCTCAGGTCCCAACCCGTTTATAGTGGGGCTCGACAGGATCGGCGGCTAAAAATAGGTAGTCTTTAGAGAGCAGGCTTCATGCCTCCTAATTAGCACCTCTGCATCGCTCATTCTGAACATGAAAAAGAAGAAAAAAAAACCTATAGCAAGCCGTCAAGGCCTTTGCCAGTGCTGCAATTCACAGGTGCTGCAGTGACTCTAAATAAGGGATGCGTGCAGGACCACTGTGGGCCTTTAATTAAATTTTTAAATATGCATCACCTTAAGCTGAAGGGCATTGTGGGAAAAGAAATGGTGGCAAATGCCTCATCACCACGATATGCAACAGGAGTGAGGACTTCGAGCCCCGTTAAAGAATATCCCACCATGTACAACAACCCCCCCACCTTGCCAAAAAAGAAACCCCCATCTGAAGAACCCCCATACATACCTTCTCCCAGTGGACTATCTCCCAGGCGCCGTTTCGTAGCACTTCACAAAACAACAGGAAGGATAAGGTACAGCTATTATCTAATGTGCATTATCATTAAATGGCACAATTAACGTTCGATAAGAACAATAAACATTTTCATATTAATTAAGAATGATTTTGCATAGTTGGGCATGCATATGTAAAAAAAAAAACAAAAAAAAACACAGAAATAACACAGAAATATTTCCAAATAAACAGCAGAAAGATGCATTCTGCAGTGAAACGGGACTCTGAGATAAACTGTAATATCTGCTAATGGATTCTGGAATAGTGTGTCAGTCAGGGGAAAAA
>JAACJT020000047.1:321319-367775 GCA_009936485.2 Gymnarchus niloticus
CACTGCCGAACACCCAGCTGCATCTCTGCACTGAGTCTTCAGAGCTCACACACAGAACCGTGTATACCTGTCTATGCTTTACAGCTCTGTTACTTCTCAGCAGGATATAATGGACTGAGAAACAAAAAAAAAAATATATAATACGAGAACAGTCTTAAAAACATAAGCAAATGAATTAAGAGAAGACACACACGGTGTGCTGGTACAGTGCGGCAAGGTGTAAAAAAATGTAAACAAAATAAATGGGAAAAATAATAAAGCTGCAAAAGACGAATGAGGAGTTGTTTGGGCATTTGGAAGTACATTACCTTGGGTTTCCTTCTTGTTTACCACGCTGTCGGCCTTGTGTCGTTTCTGGGGAGACGGAAAAATGAAACCGTCACGTCATTCAACCAAAATTTAAATAAGCTGTGGTTGTACCCCTGCCTGACGTGTGCAAACGGGGTGTGACATTCAATCTGATTCGCCTCACAGAATCAGAGGTGGACGCCGACCGGGGAATAAAGGGTTACACCTGCAAGGTGGAGGTGAGTGTGTCAGATTTACACTCTCTGTTCTCTGCCAGGAATTGAAGACAGCATGGCCTGCCTTTGAGACTGTAACATGTCCCCATAAATACAGTCAAGCATTTTTGTGTGTGAAAGCATTAAATAGTGAATTTGGTTAGACTTGTTACCCAAGTTACATTAAAACGTGGCAGCATGTATCTCCGATGTCAACGACGGACTCTTGCACCAAGATTAAGCAGTGTGAGATGTACTGGGAAGAGGGAGGGTGTGAAAATAATGCGGTACTAACTCCAGAGAGTTTGTCATCAAGCTTACAGCTAGGAAGAGCTGTTCTCGGCATTCTGGAGATGCAGTGGAGCAAATGTAAACCACAGGACCCAGTTCCCTGCTGGGACGACAAACGTGTTTTTTTAACTAGGTGAAGAAGCCAAAGTAAAATGTAATATGTACAATGAAAGAGACAATCATGTTGATCTGATGCTGTTCTGTCAGCACTTAATACAGTAAGACTTGGCACCAGCAAGCAGGACAGTTATATTGTGTAAGCCAGTCAAGGAAGATGAATAAAAAAAAAAAAATTCATCCATTTTCCATGCTTGATTATTTAATGCAGGGTCACAGTAAGTCCAGAGTCACCCTCATGAAGCACAGAGACATGAAGCAGGGGATACCCTGAATCACAATTAAATGGGGATTCAGAAACTCCAGGCCACCTAAATGGCACTGGATTCTGGGATGGAAGCAGAGACCTTGGAAGACACAGGGAGGACATGTTGAAACAAGACAGAAAACAAAGCCGTGACTCTGTAGGCGTGTGATCAGCCTGCTAAACTAATTAATATTACCGTATTATATGTAATAGTGGGATTTAAAAAAAAGGTCTCAAAAAGAAGACGACACTTTGTTTGTACTCAACGTGTACCCCAGAGTCTCAAATAAATCGCTAATTACTCAGTTCAGAGCAGAATGTTTTCCTCGTTTGTGGTCACGACCCAAACTGACTAAATGGGTCAGTCCAAAGACAGGAACAAGATACATGAGAAATTAGAAAGCACAGCATAATAATACTATTACTACTAATAAACATCATCACGTATACTAGCAGAAGAAAATCAATGTATATGCAGTAGAAAATGCAAGGCCACTGAGTACACATCATACCCACAACAAACAAACTACAATTTCATTGATTATCAACAACCAATAAAGTCACTCCAAAATATGAACAAAAAAAATGTGTCCTTTCCCAGTTCTGGAGCCTTCGCTACCAACAGGGCGTGTGATACCCTTAGATACACTTTTTAAAAGAGTGTGTTTGTGTAAAAATGTTAAATTATTCAAAAGATGCATTGGGGAAAAATGAGCAGATCAGGGGTCTCGTTCGACTGTTACAATGCAGACACATTCTGGACAGCATCTGGGTAATGGGCCTTGGTCTCGGGGCCCCGGGGCCCATCCCGCTTTGCTGGTATGGTTATTTTGGCCTCTACAGACTGCCACAAGCCCAGGGGAGGCACGGAGTGCCTGAGCAATTCTGATGGTGAGAGGCTAACACAGCGCTAACCGAGGTTAAAAGTAATCCAGCTGGAATGAGTCCGGAAAAAGGGAGGGAAAATCGGGGTTTGATAACCTAGGTGGGATTACAGTCGGTTCTCAATCAGTGATTGGTTCAAGTCATCAGGAGCCAATGGACTGTCAACTAGGAAATGAGTTAAACCAGCTAGTGACTGACACTAGACCGGTAATCCTGAGCACCAAGGGTTCAGAAGCTTTATTTCTGCCATTATTACTTTCAGCAACAGGCAGACCGTAACGTCAGATTCAGACAGAGAGGGATCCCAGCAGGGGCCTAGTCTGGGACTTCAGCCCTTAGGCACTGGGCCCAGTAAGGAGGCACCCTGCCAAAACACCATCCCTAGAGCAGCTTCGGTGCTTGCCTTGACGGTTCTGGGTTGCCATAGTAACCTCCCCATCCACCCCAGCCCCTGCCTCAGATTACACACACACACACACCCTTCTCTGTGGTGGAGTGTTGCATCGCTGCGCCGCCCGATTTCACTAGCGCCCAACCCCCACCCCCCACCTAAAAACGTGATATGCTGCAAGTCAAATACTCAGTGATGAAACACTGGCTACATGTTTGCAGACCGTCCTCTCTGCAATGTGAGGGGGAACCACACATAAGGATTTCTGAGAGCTGATCAGTCATCAGAAATTTTCCAGAACTACTACGTCATTCTCCTAGGCCTGGAAGCTAAACTGGATCCCCTCTCTTCTGGATGGGTCATTAAATCACAGATACATGACTGACCTCCTTCTGCACTCATTGATTTTCTACCCATGGGGCATTGCATATCCTTCGCAAGACCGGCCCCCTCCGCAAGCTCTATTGTCGGACATTTTTGGAAACTGTACTCAGGTACATGGACGGGAATTTCAGGGCCAGCATCAAATCACATGTTTAATGATAGTAAGTCCCACTAATAAATTTTATTAACTTAATCCAGAGGAGATATAGTTTCCGTAACCCTGATTGCATTGGTTACCGGACACTGGGTGGTGGCACGAGCCGGCACCGCCGTGTCCGCCAACGACGGTCAGGGACCAGTAAGCATAATGGTACGGTTTACGTGTGTGCTGACCTACTGGTGACAAGTTACCAAGCCGACATCTCCCCGTCGAAGCACAGCTTAGCGATGGTGGTGATGTGAACAAGCTGAAAGACCGACTCGCTCATCCCAGGCTGTGCAAACCTACTACGTTTCATTTAATTAGAGCACAGACGTGAACATTTTGCCATACTCACTCATCTTTGTACCCAAGCTCAGAAAGACTCCATTTCATTTCATGTTTTCCTGAGTATTATCAAAAACGAATCTTTACAGTAACCTCTGTTAGCTTTTGGACCCCACCAGGTCAAAGAGAAAATATAAGCTCTGGTGTGAGTACAGAACAGCACATGCCATATATATGTACTTGTGTTGCTGTGTCTTTATCCTCCGTCAGTCATGTGACTGTGTTCACCAGCTGCTCTGCTCAACAGCTTCATCTGCACTGCTGAGAGCCTCCCCGTTGAACTCCTGTTCCGTCGCTGCCCACCCTCTTTATGCCATCTGCTCAATATCATTGGTGCTCTGGGTGGTCCAAAGACCACTCAGTCTGCTCTGAGCCATTCTGTGATTGGCCACGGAGTCTGACCGTCACACCAGCCTCAAAAAACTGGAATGACAGACAAATTCTCTTTTTTTTGGGTGTGAGTCTGAAATTTGAATTTGAGTTAAAAAAAAAAAAAAACCCTACAAAAAGACCTACGAGCTGCTCATGAAAACCAAAAGCTTCTTGCATTCGACCTCCAGCCAATATGTGCCATTCCATTTTTCCTAAAAAAAAAAACAATGAATTTTCTGCTCCTTTTTTGTCAAGTAAAAAAAAACAAAAAAATTCCATTAACTCTAACTGCAGACATCTTTTGCTGTAGCAGTTATTAATAGAATTGCCAAATAAATCAGCCAGTCTGCATTTACCCATGTGTTTTCTACACTTTTGGGTACGAGTCCTTGGGCAAACACGCAAGTAAATTGCCAGGTCTCACCAGGTCCTCGATGACCTCCTTCACAGCTGCCACCACTAGAATGAAGAGGAGGGGTACCAAGGTGGTCCAACGCCCAGTTGGGGACACATCTGGGATTTGCTATGGGGGAAGAAAAAAGTCAAATGTTAATAAAACAAAACCTCCCAGGCATACATCCCATGCTTGCGATTGGTTGGCTGCCTGTACTGAATGATGCGCTAATTCTCCAATGAATGCCTGGCCAGAGGTTTCTAGAACAATCAGGACATCTGCCAAGGCCTTGACCTTAAACGGTGAATGGAGAAACCTAACACAATTGTGCCACTTCATTATCAGTGTGCGTAACACTCCTGTGATAACACACTGGGAAGACAAGCCAGTCAGGCACGTACATCAAGTCTCAGGTGTCATGACTGGCCCCTCCACCCACTGTTCGTCATACGAGGAAACGGTGTCCTGGTGCACACTGGAAAAGCCCTTCCTGAGTCCAATGCCATAGAGCAATTGCTGATGACTGATCACACTGCATGACGGAACCTAAGAGTCTTGAATCCAAAATTACATGCAGCTGAAACGTAGCCGCAGCGTCATCCCGTTTAAAATTTAGGATTTAAATCAGGACAAAAAAAAAAAAAAAAAAACTGAGGCCATATTAACGCAAAAGATATTCGCATTTGATTAGGAAAAGCTTCCTTGAACTGGTTTTGACAGCATTCTATATCTGCAGGAAAAATAAAACTAAAAAAAAAAAAAAATCACAGTGATATGGCTGAGGTGTTTAGTGGATATAACAAATCAGCACGTGATGAAGGATTTGATGTTCAGGTATGCGCTTGGGAAGCTGACTTGACTCCTTTTGGAGCTTAAGGAGAGACTACAACTTTTGACAGTAACTTCTTTTCTGCAGAGATGCCTGCAGGATTCGCTTCCAATGTGACACTAAAAAAGCAGCTAATGAAGAGAGATAAACTGCCACTAAAGAAACTAATTAAATAATATATATTTGAATTAATTAAATGATGAATCTCAAGCTCTTGCTTTACTTTTCATCAGTGCAGTACCATTTATTGAATTCAAATTTAAAATATGGTATTAAATTTCTTTTAAATGTCTTGTGCTAAATGAACTTTTAATATATAACAGCTCTGTGAACCTTACCAAGATAAGTAGACAGAAAATGGATAGACATACAGATATTAACACAAGAATATTTAGGTAATAAAAAAAATATACTCTTAGAGACTGGATTCTTTGATGCTAACCCTGCAGGCACATTTGAATGAATGTTTCCACTGTGAAGTCCCGCTAACATCATGCTAATTTTTCCTCTGTGTGAATCATTATCAGATGGGAACTTTTTCGCCTTTCCACCGAATATATTTGTCTGATGTGGGTCTTGCATTCACTTCTATTCACTAGGCCCGCATCATGAAGATCTAAGCCCCAATTAGGAGATTAATAACTCTCAATGGTAGCAACAAGCATCTAAATGACATCTTTTACAGAAGAATTAGTTTGCCATAGCAGCCAATTAAAATCCCATAGCTGATTAATCCCTCCAATATTAATCCATTAGTTAATTATCTTAATTGAGTCCCCCAGTACCAGCATAGTGCCAATTTTCCACAAATAGCCACTGACCCGCTTGATATACACATCAAGGCTGCAGAGACTCATGGGTGATCCACTGTGCCTAGGCGGCCCGAGTCACGCTTGACCCTTGACATCTAACTGACCCTCCCGTCGACGGTTACCTGCAGGAGCGCAATGAACAGGAAGAAGGAGTTGGCCGCTCTTCTGAACTGAGAGTAGAGGAAGCGAGGCAGGAATGTGAGCACGTTGTACTTTGCAGTGCTAGAGGGAGAGGAGAAAATAAGGTGACAAGCTGTTAGACCTTTACAACAGGGCCCTATATCTAACATGTGGGCAGCGGACTACAACTTGGACTCATAACCTGAAGGCTGTGAATTTAAATTCCAGGTGGTGACCTAAATCCTTAGGAAAAAGAAGTTTTTAACATGGCTTTCCCTAGTGTAATGTGTGGCTTTATTAATAGGTAAAAAAATAATCATATTTAATGAAAATTGAATTGTTAAACACAAAGCTCAAAGTACTGAAAAGTCAGTGACTCTTAAATATGAATTCTATTTCGTGAAAAACAACCTGTTACTTGCTTATTGCTTCGGTCCACAAAATGTGTCGATTTCACTGTAGAGGACACTGACTTTGTTACAGCTAAACCTGCAGAATATTTCAATAGTTGTTTTGAACTCTGCAAGAACCATAGCAGAGCAAATGATATTTTTTATACTAAAGACACAGCATGTACCACATATAATAAAAGATATTAATGGTGGAATCAGAGAGACGCCATGCAGACGTCAGTAGCATCTGCATTAGTTTCCCTCCAAGACATCAAGCCCTGCTTATTCAGCCTGTAATGAGACCATTTCGTTCCATCGTCCACTGTCTCACCTCCGTTCTGCTGCTTCACCCATAAGGGGTGAAGGGGTGAATTTCATTGGCAGCAGGAGTGTTCCAAATGCCAAGTAAAAAGCAAGGATCAAAGGCGGCTATTGTTAAAGCACATTACAGATAACACAGTCTACAGGACTGATACATGACAAAACTGACCGTTCCTACTCTAGTTGGACTAGGCTGACCGTTCTGAGTCTGGAGAATTCTGGCCAAAGGGTAAAACAAGAACATAGAGTTATAGGTAGTTACACGGCAGCCCCCAGAACTATGGTTCAGCCAGATTAGGACTTTGATACTCCAAGATATTTTATTAAAAACTTACATATTTCCGGAACAATCTACCATCGATATGTGAAAGTGGGGGTTAAGGCAAGTCAGCATGAGCATATGGGCATACAGGCATAAATGATAAAGTGAGGAGGGGGGCTGAGAGGCAAAGAAGAGTTAGGGGGTCTGGGGTCAAACTGGTAGGGGCTTTGATTTGTAAGCATTTTACAGCAAGACAAACTGTGGTGTGGCCTCATTGGGACACGCATGCACGCGTACGCGCACACACACACACACACACACACACACACACACACACACACACACACACCCTTCCATTCATTCTGAGCTCCTGCTAATTCAGTTCAGTTGATCTGGACAAGGTCCTCCAACAGAATGGTCCAAAGGCAGCATAAATCCCTGACAGGAGGCCACCTCAAACCTGAAGTGACACACACACACACAGTCACAGTGAGACAGACATAATCCCAAGGGCAAAATGACACTTTTTTATAGAAAAACACGCACATTAATGCTCAACTGGGTGGGTGTTCAGACATGCAGTGACACGCCCCCCCCCCAGGTACCCTGTGGCGAAGGCAGATGCTGGGCATCCCTGGATGGCCGGTGGGCACTAGGTCCGGATGACTCACCACCCCCTACTGCGAGCGGACAACTGGCAAAACGCTGTTTACCGATGTGTGAAGCAGAGTCCACATTAAACTGACATCAAGGCGGTGCGTCGTGGTGACATTCGACACACGCTAGTCAACACGAAGCCTCTGCGTGGTCGGACAGGCGGAGATGTTTGCATCACGTTTATGTTCAACCCCGTGCTTCCAATCCAGCTGGGTTTTCAGCCTCCGTTGTCAATGTGTAGAAGCTGCTGTGTTCCATGCTGCCACCACTTAATGAAAATGATCAGTTTCCATATTCTATCCATCTTTAATTACAATGGTAGGAGAGCTTTCATTTATTCATCTATATCTTATGCGATGGCATGGCCACAAGGGCTGCAGCACCGAGCTAGCCACCAATAACTCCGTGAGGAATTGCAATGGTGCCCATCCAAACTCCCAGAGCTGGAGGCTAATCAACCCATCTGACTGCACTCCCTTCTGGTCTTTGGTCCACAGTAAGAAGGATGAGTATCATGAGGGCTGGGCAGAGGTCAACAGGGACGTCCATTTGGGTGTGAGAAAGGACCAGGCATCTGACTTCAGTCTCTGCAGACCTGGAGTTTACTTCCATTTATAAATAAAGGATTTCACACTTGAGCTCCACCCCCCAAAAAAAAAAAAAAAAAATGAGACTCATCCCCATACACACAAGACTTAAAAAAATAACATTGAATTATTTATGATCAGACTAAAGCAACATTTGGAGCAGAGGTGAGATTTTATGACATATTTTCATAAAAGCATCTTGTTGTGATAATTGTCATTTTAGGCTTAAATGAAAGGTGCCCACACACTCAAGCCGAATTTGATCAAAGAAATACAGTACGTATGTCTGATGAAGAATTCACACTGTACCAACACCATAGAAATGTATACATATGTTTCTATTAATCAGATTCATAACTGCCGATGGAGGCTGGGTAGTGGGTCAGAGAGTAGCACTGTCACCTGACACCACCACAGTTAGTAACGCCGGATTAATGTACTGAATGGCCATAGTACTGTGAAAACAGTCAAAATCCTCTGTGTTCCAGCCTCTGTTCCAGAACTCCAAGCTTCCCCTGACAGTTCGAAGCCCCGATCTCTAAACTCCATGAGGCGAACTGGAGTTTCAGCAGACTGACTAAACCGGGGGTAATGGTTCAAGAAAAAATGGAGGCCATTTGAACCCAGGTCTGGGGAGTATCATTCTGTTGTACCACAGGTTACTCTGGCTACATCGGTTTCAACGGCTATGTTCTAAATGGTCGAATTAGGCCACGCAGTGTCACGCTGAGGATTTGTATCAATGTTTACCGACATACAGTGACGCAACTGAGAAAACAAAAATCCTTCATTGTGCTGGATCAAGTCAAACCGCTTCATCATCGTTTCAATACACGTACGGCACAAACATGAATACAAGTCTATAAATTAAACAGGCTATAAGCCATGCGCTCAAAACAAAAGCAATCATTCAGAAGGGACGGCATATTCGGAGGAAGAGAATTGTTTTTTGACAGCCACTATAACTGTGAGGAATTAAGTTAAAGCTGAACTTCGAATGCCATCCAGCGCTCTGGAGGCAGTAATCTGGGGTCCGGTCTATGTGCAACATCCTGCATCAAACTACAGCCAGCTAATACAAGAGGCGTGACTGCAGTCATGAGAACAGGAAAATAAACTACACGTGCAGCAAAATCGCAAATGTGAAGCGCTGGTCCAAATGGCAGACCACGGGCCACAACCAAACTGCAAGGAATTATCTGCATTACTGCCTCCCTAAAACGAACTTTAGCGCCCCCAAATAAGGGCATGTTACACGTACATCCATCAATTTCCTGAGTTTGCGACTAGTCCACCACAGGGAAAGCTTAGCCCACCCACAAATACGAATCTGTAGTGACGCCTTGTGCAACTCGGTTAAATTTTCCTCGCGAAAAGTATCCCAAACTGGCCTTGTGTGATGGTCGCAACATTAAAAATGAAGTCACCATGAAAACATGGTGGAAGCCCAGGGAATGTGACAGCGACAGAAAGTCAGGTGAGAGACAATCACGTCCTCGAAAAAAAGTTAACTTTAAGACCCATGAGAGGACAGAAAGCGCGACTACAAAACAGGCCGTCATCTTCTGTCACGCCATCGACTGGGCTGCGACTCGTGATGACAGCACAGATGGGCTTCATCTTTCTACGTTCGTACTTAAACGGCTCCAGCGTAACTACGGCAACTCGTTGGCGCTACGCAGAAACCTGAGCAGCAAACCCTCGCCTCGCAGATTCAGGGAGGAAAAACAAAATTTGTAAAGCACATTTTCAACTGTAAACAAGCTTTCAAAGCTGAGCTGCACTCAAATGAGTATGAGCACTGCATACAGGTGGGTCTCAAGTGCTATCAAAACATCATAATCTCCAAAAATCCGCATCTCCTTGATTTCGACACATGCCATTTTGTGCCTGGTTTCATGAACTGTTTGCTTTGGTGTATCCGACACTGTCCGCACTCCCGAGTTTGTCTACTATAAGCCCAAAAATCTCCCTGGGTTTGTGTGGAGGTCCAATATGCATTGCAAAGCAGCAAGCATCCAATAAAATGGATCTCAACTGTTGTGGATGGACAGATTAACTTCAGAAATGCCACAAGTATCCAGCAGCCACCATTAACAACAACATGTATACCATTTAGGGGACTCTACACGCTACCTTCATTACCAAAGTCCTAAATCACCAATGTCTTTCCACAACTGGACAGTCTTCTGTCGGGTGGGCAAATTCCCCTCATGTGATCGATGAGAATGGCGATGTACATACGTGCAGCACAAATGTTTTGACTGCCTCTCTCAACAATATATGGTGGAGACGCACAGAGTGAGCAACAGAAGACAGAAAGGCTCTTAATGGTGGGAACATAAAACTGCACGCAGCATAATGATGGATTTGGCCTTGGAAAGTGGCTAAGAAAAATCATTAACACTCCTCAGCTCCTCACAACGTATGAGGCATCATCCCTGCTCTGCTCACCTAGGCTCACTCAGTCTTCATACTGAGTGTGATAAATAGAAATCATATACTACCACTTGACCCATTCTGCAAACACGGAAACCATCCTAAACGCCTAAACAATGCAGTGTAAGATTACCCACAACGCCACAGGCAATAAAATCAGTCTTCAGTGAATACGTGGTCTGCACCAGTCTCACCGCGGAAATATCTAAAAATAGAAGACACTCGACTGACCTGACACGGTTGCTGCAGAACTTGGTGAGCTGTGGCTGGTTGATGAAGATCAGCCTGGAGTCCTCCTGGTCAGCCAAGGAGGTCTTCTCAGACGTGTCTTCTGTCTTCTCATAGCCTGGATGTAGGACAGGGAAGCACGGAACGTGAGGAGATTGATGGCAGCTGACACTGCAACAGCACACGACAACATTTTGCCAACAATATCTACGCATTTTCAAGTGGTAGTCCTCCCAGTGGATGGCTTCATGCTTTCCCCACAACAACATTTCGCTCCCTAATCTCTCCACTCCGTTTCCCCTGTCTAAATGCATTCAACCCTACTGAGGTAGATTTGGGTTCCTGTGACTAGTGACATTTAAAATCCTCCATTCAAGCAAGCAACACCCAATTGGCCTGTATCCACCTCCTTTTTTCTATCCAGTTCAGGTTTCCATGTGAACATTTAATGAGATATTTACCAGCAACCTAGGAAGCACTACACCCGACAGACGTTAAGATGGGTGAATGCGCAAGCCGATGACACCTTGACCCTGTTCCGTGACATTTTCATCATCATATCCAAGCACGACGCCATTTGCAACTGGGACTTAAGTCACATTTGCAAGTGGAAATTCCATTTCAATAACGTATATGGCACTTTGAACTTGGACTGAATTATACATACAAGACAAGACGAACCGTACAGACGGTCCGGCAGTTTGATAATAGGAAGGATGCTTCTTTAGAGTAAGGCAGCAAGATAAGCAGCTGGCCCAGCAGGGAACAGTTAAGGAAAAAGTGCGCACTCCATGCCAGCTCCCTGGGGACTCAGATATCTAGGGAAAGGGGATTTCGAGGCCAGGGATTATCCCCATGGGGACACCTTCCCCGCAGGCAGCGACTGACGGGATCACTGCCTAAAGAGGATCATCGGGGCCGTGGTGACAGACGCGAAACCGTGCGAGGTGAAGAGGTGCGGAGGTCGGGGTGAGATGAGACGGCCCGGCCAATACAACCTCTCATAATCCTCTGGAGAGCCGCGCCTCAGGTCTGTCCAAGAGGACGCTACACAAATCCTGTGGGGGCTGCGTTAAGGCACACACACAACCTCAACCATTCCACTAAAACATCCAGTTGTGTAAAAGCATTAGCTAAGCAGGAAAGAAATATACAAAAGAATACCTCAGGAATCTATTTACTGTTCAGTCCTGGGTGTCCAACAAAACAGGCCTGACCTCAATAATATGCTGCTATCACAACACATATCCACTGTTTACACATGTACTCCCACACAGACAGTTTTGGTATCAACGCCATTGGCATGTCACCCCAACGTTCTGAAAATGCTGTAGACAGGCAGTTAGGGTTTCAGGCCACCCCACATATCCCTCACTACTATGTTTTGTTGATTGTTTTATTTCCTGTTTTATTATGCAGCACATTTCTCCTGACGCTTCTTGCAATAAATCCCAACCCCGACGTTAAATGCTGTATGCATCACAATAGACGGTGTACCTGTCGGCCATCTTTTCATCACGTATTTGGACAATCACCCACCACAGTGTGGCAGATGCTCGAAAATGCTTAAGGTGGCCCTTCGGGGAACTTCAACCCACTATTAGAACTATTAAAAAGTATTGACCCATGTTCCAGAGCCACATAAGTCCAGTTTTGTCCACTCCTTGCAACACACAGGGAGTGCATTACAGAGAATTTTGCAAAAACCAAATTTCACAATAGCAACGCGTAACGGTATCTTGCCTTGTAGGCTTTTTTCATTTTTCTCATAGAAAATTGTCATCATAAGTCAGCTTGGGGGAGCTAATTTACGTTCATTAAAAATTAAAGGCCAAGCTTAGTAAATAATAAATCAGCACCCTGACTGCAGTCGCTAAAGTCCGCCGGTGGCGAGCAAATCTTACAAAGACGTAGTTTACCAAAAAATGCAGCTGGCAACACTTGTTGCCAGTGGAAATTTTACCAGTCTAATGTCATTGCTAGTAAACAAAACTCTGGCACTTCTGCAGGTCTACTGCCCCTTTTCAGTCAGCACCTGATTGAGCCCAAAGCGCTTGGTAACATCAGTAACAGTCCGGATGAGAGTCTCTCCGGAGGGTGACATTAGATAACCAGCACTCCCTGCAGTTTTAGAGATTGGATGTGCTAATCCCAGGCCTAGCCTAGCTAAAATGCGACAAATTGTTCTCCTTTTTCCCCATATAACAAAACTAGACATCCTAGCCAAGTCCATGTCTATGCAAAACTTGCCAGCTGGCTGCTTTGTTGTTTAATCAATGCTTATCAATTCAGAAAGGGCCTTTTTCTCCTGGATCAATACAATCTGTGCAATTTGAACTGGATTCTGTCCTGTAAGAAAGCCATAGCATGAGCCATCATTGCTCCCAGGACAAACTGGACACACGATGAGATAAAACTTTGACACAAACCCTTCTGCCTCAACAGAAAGAGAGGATGAAGAGGAGGATGAAAAGGCATAGGCTGGTCAGGATAAGACATAAAGCAGCATGCTGCAAAATGATTTGGCAATTAAATACTCAGTATCGGTCCCGGTACTGACCAAAAACACTGGATCGGTTACCAAGTCAACCAATACGATACATCGGTTCACATGCCCAAACCAGATATTTGTAATTATTCATTTGGAGGATTAGTGTATTTGTTTTACAGTTTGACCATTTTTTTTTATATGGCTTTATTACATATACCAGGCAAATTGCTCTAAAGTTAAGTCTGAGATGTAGGCCTACTATGATTTACAGAAAGAACGAACACTGTACAGAGTAAATACAAACAGGTTTACTTCACAAACAGTTACAGTCTCCATATCCTCAGTTTACACAACTTAAAAAAAAAGAAATAATAGTAGAAATGCAGTGGACAGAAAAGGCCAAACAAAACATCTGCAAAGACCTCAATACAAAAGTCAAAACAGAAACTGACTAGTGGATTAACATAATCCGATATTTAAGGTCGTGTTTTCGGTTCCGGAGGTGAAGTAGTGGATGAAGCATTTTCCGATTTCGCTTTGACAGGGTGGAGACGACCATTAATTATGATAGATTTGATTTCCCAAATGTAAAATGTGAAAATAAGATCTTTATACACACTAGCTGTATGGATTTTAATTCACGAAGAAAATTCAACAGCTAGTAGGACAGGTTTTTATTCATTCATTGTTTTTTTTTTGCAATATAATATTGTCGCATTTGCTTGTTCTTATATATTGAGTACAGTCGTCAACTCGCTTGACGGTCTCAGAATTAAAACCAAACTGGTGTAAACATGGCGTTACACATCGTCACATGACGTGGTGATTACTCGTGTAAAATACAGACTTCTGTCTACTGCTTTGTTTAGCAAGTGAGTGCTATAGAAGTTCAAAATTGCATTCAAATTTCCAAAAGCAAAAAAAAAAAAAAAAAAAATTGAATAATGAAATTATATACAGACAAAGTTGAAGCACTATAGATGCATCAGACAGCGAAATGGTCGTCATTAAGAGGCCGGATGGTGAGTACATATCTTAATGGCATTGGGCAGAGAGTAATGCATGGGAAATGAGTGCATTCCATCAGTAATGTGCAAATTATGCTTTCCATTCAAAAGCCAGTAGCTTGAGGTCCCAGTATGAAGCAAGGAGCTTCTAATGGCTAATCTCCAAGGTCAGATAGAGGTCAGGTGGAGGCCAGATGGAAGCCAGGATGATTGTCATTAAACAAACACAGACAGTGTGCAGCCTCTGTCCATAGCAACCCCATAATACACGCAGGAGAACACACATACACCACAGACAGCGAGCTGGTTGGGGGGATTTAAACCCCCAACCATGGAGGGGGCAAGACAACAGCACAAACCTCTGAGCCACCATGGCCCCGCAGTTAAAACATCCCCGCTTTAATAAGTAGGCCTACTGTTGATCCACCTCATTTCATGGCAGAACCCAACCCTCTGCAATTAAACCTTTAATTGGGCCAGTGCCTGCCCTGTCAAAACCTTGAGGCTGCAGGGACATACATTTTCAATCTAGTGGTTGATTCTTAAATAAAGATGAGACATCACTGGTTGCTATACACTTCTAATATGCCTAACATATTTGTTGAGGAGTTAGGATTCCCTGCTACCAACAAAAATGGAGCACACGGTCAAATATACCCATGTCTGCGTCACCTATGCACTAACCAAGGCCGGAAACTCTCCTTTCATCTTACTGCCGAGAAAGCAAGCCAGCCAGGGAGTCGGCCCTTGATGTGCTCGCTAACAGAATTAGCATGATCGAATCCAAAAGGCCCAGCATCCATCCCATCTCTACAGCACACAGGCCAGAGACTGAAGGGCTCCTTGTACATTCTGACGCTGTCCCCCTGTGTTTTTAAGGCCCACTGTATCGGGAAACTGCAAAAACGACACATGAGAAGCACAGTTTTTTCCCCGCGTCTTGCCTGGTCTGATCCGTTCCAAACAGCTTAGAACCGTGTCTAAACAGGATTTAAAACTACATTACAGGCTGAAACGGCGCCACGTGACGTTGACACGGTGGCTGTACTGACCTTCATATTAATACTGAAATGCTAAGGCACGCTGGCAGTCTGAGAGAATTATTCTGTTCTAGGTAGACCACAAAAAAAAAAAAAAAAAAAGGAGAAATTGATGCAGATAATACATAAACTAGGTCCTAGGATAGAGAAAACCCCAGGGAAGCAGACTAACAGTTGGCAACTGCTCTGCCAGAGAAGCAATCAGTATATTACAGCAATAATCAATCATATTTCATATGAGACACTGTAGTGACTTATACGATCTTTAAAATGAATTGACATTTCATTTCAATGATCGTATAAGTCACCCAGAAGCTGGAACACACATATTCCATTTACGTTATTAAAGTATACTTTTTTTTAACCCTTCCAAAAAACATTTAAAAAAAAAAAAAAAAAAAAAAAAAATATCAATTGATGACTAGGAGTTAATGAAACATTTGGCAACTAGCTAAAATTCAAATAAAAAGGCGACAGGCTTCACTGATTGGGTGCCTACATTACCTACAGTAATCAATTCACCCATAGCGGCTTAGTGCTCTGATGTGGCAGCGCTGGAAAAAGTGAAAATACTCCAGAAAGGGGTTTTTCACACAGCGACAAGACAGCCTGTTACAAATCCTTTAAAAAGTCTCAGTCAGTACGTCAGTAAGTAGGACAGGAAATGGTTCAAAGAATGGACTCAGTGGATGACTGGCAAATCATTTTCATCTTCTAAGCTAAAACTAAGATCCTTGATAGGGAACAGTTACAAAACAATAAGATATTTAACTTGACTGTCATTTATAAAGACAACACGTTGTATTTTAAAGGGCAACTGAAATATTGTACAAGTCTTAGGGCAAAAACGGAATTACAAATAAATCTGACTAATTTTAAAAGGCACAAGGGGGATACTTTTATATTCCCTTTGTGCCTTTAAAAATTAGTCAGATGAAACAGAAAAATCAAGATATTAATACAAGAATTGCACAAGGAGTTTTTATACATAAACTTTTTTTAACGATGCTTTCTCTGGTGTACATTTACAATATTCAAAGCTTTTATCCAAAGTACCATTTCGGATTAAGTACCTTGCTCAAGAGCACTGCACTGGTAGTCCACTTGGGACACGAACCCACGATTTAATCAGTAGGTAAGTTCCCGCTGCCAGACTGCTCTCGAATTGAAATTCCCTCTCTACAAGCCCATGAATTATGAAACGGTATGAACACTTTGACACAAAGACAGCAGCCCAGCCAAAATTCAGAATGCTACACAATTGCCCAATCAATTGAACTGAAAAAGCATGGTTGCAGAAAAAAACAATGATGCAGACTCAGTTGTAGCCCTTAAATTCTGTCTTCTTCGTGAAGTTCGCCCAAGCAGAGACAGCACAACTGTTCAGGAATTATTCCGTACAAGAATTTCCAACACAATGCCAAGCTTTTTGTAGCTGGTGAAGGGGCTCTTTCCCTTTAACTACAAGCGGGCTGCTTCAAGTCACACATCTTTCCATATTGATTTAGATTCAAAACATCTGGCTGCTGATGCAAGGAGTCATAACTAATGCAACCATGGAGGACGGTAACAGCTTTATATTGACACTGTTAAAGTTTCACATGTTTCAGGAAACATGGACTTGCAGTTTCACCTGTACCTGTTCTACCATCCAATCGAAGAAAGTTTCAAAGGACCCTGCAAAAAAAAAAAAAAGTTCTACTCATTACTTGCAAAAGCTACAAACCTGCATGCGTGATTCACAAACCACACACTATGTGACCAGTTGTCTCTGTACGGTTTGAAGATTTACAACTCAGGACAGATGCCCCCCGTGTCTTTACCGCTATGCCGGTTGCTGGGTCGCGCTGCCATGTAGGTGCAAGAGAAACGAAGACGGAACGCTCCGACAAAAGAGTAAAGCCAATACAGCTGAGTGAAACCAGACTTCACTTTTGTCATCGATATGGCCACCTGGACACAGAGAGCTGAAATGTACTCTCCCTGTTGAGTGAGTGACACGGTGACACCAGGGGCCTCAAGTTGCTGGCTGTGCCTTCCGAAGGGGTCACTTTCCACATGTAGCAGTGGATACTGTGGCAGGTCTTATCGCTAGACGTCTAATTGGAATTTGCAAGGGTAATTCGGGGAAAGAGAAGGGTGACAAGTACCACTGAGAAAGGATGTCGTGTCCCAAGTCACCTCCAACTTTCTCTATGCTGTCACATAACTCCATCATTACAATCATTATTATTTAATAGAAACCGGATTTCGTGGCACTCAATGGAGAGAGCCGCATCCAACTGGCTTTAACTTACGCTAAAAATATCTGACCCCTGCAGCTCCTCCAGAGGGGGGTTACAAAAGGTCACTGTCCCGGGGCACAGGGCATTTACTGCACAACAATCAGCCTGGGTATCAGCGTGGGTTGCTACTGGCAGTTCCACTTTACCCCTCTCCTGCACTGCATTCTGGGAAGTGTTATTCTGGAGTCAAAAGAAGGAGGGATGTGCCCAGAAAAATTATCAGCCAATACCAGGCCAATAGACTGTTGTAGAGATGGGACAACTGAGGTTCCAAAGCCCATGGTGGGTGGGAGTTTCTCGGACTACCAATCAATGCTAGAGATAAGGATACTCCCACCCACCAGGTTTTGAAGTTTCATTTATGGCCAGTGATGATTGGTTAGTTCAGGATACCCCCACCCACCACAGGCTTTTAACCATCATTTGTCCCATCACTAAACTGTTGCATACAGAGAGCCATACAGACCAAACCTTATCTGCCGGGCAAAGTCAACAACATTGCATGCATCCTATCTACTATAAATTAAATTCTACTCCTTCCTGTGCAATAAAACCTATCAATATGAACTGTGCGTCTAAACTCAATTGCGATCCACTGCAACATCTCTGGGAATCAGACAGTAACTGAAATTCAGTTTTCCGAAACTCTGTGGCGTTAATTATTCATCTGCTCGCAGGATGGCTTTAGCGTGGACCCATTCCACGCTGTAGAAGACCTTGACTGGAGAACTTCTCCAGGACAGCCTGCAGGAGTTATGTCCATTTATTGTCTCGTTTAGCCCTCACAGGTTATGAGGCCTCTAGATCCATAGTGTGTGTGTGTGTGTGTGTGTGCCCGTGATCCAATCCAGGGTGTACCCCAGCCTTGTACCCTATGCTTCTCAGGATAGGCTCCAGGCCTATTTGTGACCCTAATGAGGATAACCAGGTAAAACATGGACAGAATTCACCTAAACGCATGTCTTTAGAATGTAGACGTAAACCAGAAACCTGTGAACAAACACAGAAAAACCAGCAAAATCTACCTAGGGGACTTAACTGAACGCCAACCCTGAAGTCATGAGGCTACATTGCAGGTGGATTCCAGCTCAATCAAGAAATGGATTCACTCAGTTTTCCATGGAAATATATCAGCAGCCTTTAGCAAACAAAACAGGAACATAAAACAACAGGTTTAACTGACATTGCCAAGAGAACACTCCACGTAATTTATCCTCCAAAAAAAAAAAAAAAATGTACAGGGAACGCCTTACATAATTAATCACAGCAGCAAAACATGGGAACAAAAAAGCCGCAGTGTACCAGTAAAGTAAGCGACGTGCCGTCTTCCAGAGCCAATTTTGCATGAGGCCAGTTCGAGGGGCACAGCCTTATGGGATCTGAAGTGGTCAAACACGCAGTCATGGCTGATACGACGCATCTAATCATATGTTCCTTAGCAAAGGAGCTACAGGATACCTCCAATCTACAGGAACTGCAGGAATACAGAAAGGGCGGAGCAAAAGATTTTGGGGATCAAACCTAATAGGGGCCTTGCTATCCAACGAGAAAAGCATTTCTCATTGACTGCTTCAAATATAAAGCTTTCCATGCATAATAATAAGAGCATAGAGCTGTAAATCATACAAGGAAATATGGGCAAAAACATCCAAAAACAGCCCAAGACCCTACAAATAAAAGGCCTCAGACAGATCTATTCTCCACCAATCGAAATTCCAACACAAAGAACCTGCAGTCCATAAACTCAAACCAAACCTCGAAAATTAGCCAGTATATAAATAAATGAGCTGGCTATTGTTATATTAGGAACAGAAGCTAATACCATTACTGATATTAGCAGTGCCATTCAGTGACTCTGCATTTGTCCAGGAACCTCACATTAACTTACAGAACCTTCCCATTATCAAGATGGCATCTAAGCCAATGAGTGCAGTGCTTTTTCTTCACAGACCAAAAGAAGCATTAAACGAGATGGGGAGGAAGATATTCTGCTCTTACAGCCTTGCTTGAATTCATCAGGGTTCCCCTGATATAACGTGAAAGGAAAGAAATGTCTTATTGAGGAGGAGACTGGAAGAACACATTACATCTGCTGTATGTTTCACTCGAGGTTTCTTTTAGTTTCAGGTGAAACGGACACATACACGTATACGCGTTTTAAAACAGTGCATATCACTTTCACCTAAAAATAAAGTGGGAGCTACGGGTGTACATAACTGTATATAACATCTAGAGCACGTTGGAGGCGACAGCTCCAGAACAGGCCCCCGAGAAGCACGGCCAGCACCGTTCTGCGGTCTCGACCTCACACAGGCACTCCACGCACAGGAAGATGCACTCAGCTTTGTCCTGCATTACTCCTGACGCTGGGCCAAGTAGCCCCTCCCTCTTCTAATTCACTCAAAAGGCAGCTTCAGAGTCCAGGTCAAAAGCCACGGAGGACGGGAAGGCACCACCCACACGGTGCGCGCGTTTGCAGGTAGATTCGTGTGCAGTTATGACTCAACAGGAGCACCACCCATCTCTCCCATGAGAGGCAGCATAATATAATTTCTAATTAAAAACATCAAAAATTAAGATCTGTGATGGGTTGGTGCCCCATCCAGGGTGAACCCCAGCCTTGTGCCCTATGCTGCCTGGGATAGGCTCCAGGCCCTTCTGCGACCCTGCATAGAATAGGCAGTTTGAAAAATGAATTAATGAATTAAGACTACTGAAATGCAACCTCCTAGGGTGGAACCAAGCCCCAAAGAGTTTGAAAGCACAAGTGAGGAGACCAGGCCAGGGGCAAAGGCAAACAGCCCTGCCCTTCCATCTCCAGCCTTAAGGGGGCAGAAAAACAGCATTGTGAGAATGCCCCAAATTAGCTGCCCCCTTCTAACCCCAGACCAACTTACGCATCCCAGGATGGTGACCGAGCCTTCAAGATCCACATATTTGTTTTCCTCACAAATAATCCTCAACCTCCCACTCATACCTTTAAAGAATCTGGTCTCATTAACACACTTAGCATTCTCAAAGAATTTATAAGTAGCCAAATTAATTTTAAATATGATCAATTAATTCAGGAACAAAGAACCAGAAATGTACAGATCCAGATAAAACAAAAAAAAACGCTTATTTACAGTAGATGCTAGAATTCAATCTCTAATGTTGGCTTATCGTAAATCTGTCAGTCAACACTGACATAAATACATTTCCCAAGACTCGAAAAAACGGATGAATCTATCATGGTTACTGTAGCAACCAGAAAACTCCAAGATTACAGAAAGAGGCCAGTAATGTTAATTATAAATGACCAGCTTTAATTCCCAGCTGACCGTGTGCAAAAAAATCAAGAACATTTGGTGTCTTGCATGCTAGTTTGTTATGCAGCATTAAAATTGGTAGATCCAAACATTTCAAGAAGTAAAATTATACACAGTACAGCATTTATTATCCAAACTAGCTGGGACCACAGGTGGTTTAGTTAATCATATAGTTGGGACGACCAAACGTATATGAGAACACTTGGGTTATACAAAATAAATCAAATTAAAAGGCTGAGTGAAAGCCAACCGCCATCCCCTCATTACATTCCTGTCCTCACAAAGAATAACAGTACAACAGACAATAACATATCAAGGTCACATGAGACTGTCTGGAGTTTACACAGTAACTAAAGCCAACATTTATTTTTTAGGATTTCTATGCTATACTGTACAGACCTTTGATTAAATAATCAGAAATAAACGCATTAAGAAGTAATGCTCCTGCATAACAACCCGTGGACTAAAAGCAGATATTTTATTGTATATATATTTTTTTTTTTGTTTTTTGGAGTGACTTGGTTCGAAAACTTGACGGTTCGGGCGACTGACGTTTGGATAATCGATGTTCTGGTGGACATGGTATGTTCACCCTTCACTCTGCTGCTGATTTGAATGTCAGAGTTAAGACACTTTGACATTTCTCAGATTTAATTAATCTGCCAAGACACCAAAGTGGCATTATTATTAGTGGAGCAGCTGTTGCAGTTTCTGAAACACTGAAATCTTAAAATGTAAATAGAAGTTGCAATTTGAATTTTACATTTTATATGCATTTCTTAACATAATTTCCCACTAATCCATGGTGGTCCCCTGCCGAGTAGCCAATACTGCATAAAACAGCCTTCAGGCATTCCAGCTCTGACCTGCTATGGGTATAGGGTACAAGGCTGGGCTTTCGCGTCTGGAGCCTATCCCAGGCAGCGTAGGGTACAAGGCTGGGCTTTCGCGTCTGGAGCCTATCCCAGGCAGCGTAGGGTACAAGGCTGAGCTTTCAAGTTCTTTGTTCACAGATGGAATGCCCGACCAGCAACAAGTCAGCTGTGACAAATTCAAATAGCCCTGCTCTTAAAGAGCTGCCTGATTGGTAATTGCAGATGGGACATTAAAAAAATATATATTTCTAAATACTCAATGGCAGTGACACCAGTAAGGGCCCTTCTATGTCTCTTCAGGTCTATAACTCCATTAGTGAGGCAGAAGATGGTGTAAGGCTCTGTGGGTATGATATCTGTGCCCATGGCTTGTTAGTTCAAATCCCAAAGACAACAAAGAAGGCTTGTATCAGCATAGGGCTGTTGAGCAAGGCTGTTAACAATAAAACTGCTCCCTGTGCTCTCGGACGCATCTGTGAAATTAGAAATGTAAAAACCATTAAGGCTTCTTCACCATGCATCTCGGCACATTTTCAGAGCAATGTGCGAAAATAGGAGGTGCACCGTCGCATTCCTGAGTGCAGCACGTGGGGGCATTCCCACCCACAGCGAGAATAATGGCCGATTTTGTTTAGTCTGACTCCCAACCCTGACGACAACAGCCAGGCTCATCAGGTTTCCCTGTTAATAGAAAGTTAGGCGACGGCGACTTCTCCGGCAATTATGAAGCACCATTTTCCAGGGCCCCTGAGAAAGATGTAAGGAGAGCATAAATAGTTAAACATGCCCGTGTGAAACCACTTAGGAGGCAGGTCCAAAACTGGAAAGGCATCTTAACTCTGCTCTCAGGATACAGCCACCTTCTCCAGAACTGGGAAATTCAGCTCCAGAAAGTATAAATCCAGACCGGGATTTTGTTTCAACCAACCTGTTAAGTATAAAGAGTCACAGTCACAGAGTACTCAACCGGTTGTTTGAAACAAAATCCCGGTCTGGATTTGTACTTTCTGGACCGGAATTTCCCCAAGTCTGTCCTTCTCTAAGAAAGAGTCACATGTGTGCATAGCTGACACCTTTTATCCAGGCAGCAGGCGAGTTAAAACAGGGGCCCGAGCCTCCATCAGCTCCCCTTCAAATTGATTGTCTTTGACCTGATAGAGCTTCAAAATACAAGTCCAAGGCACAGAGGCTAAGGACAGGGACCCAAAAGAGTTGGGCTAATGGGACCAGCTCACAGCCAGGCTAGCCTTCCTGCCCAAACCCACCCACTGTCTGACTGATTATTTATCAGCCTACCAGATACATGTATGTCCAGACTAAAATGAGGTGGCATGAGCGAGCTACAGTGCTATAGGTCCTGGGCATTCAGAGGTGACAGACGTGTAGCACATATATGCCAGCTGATAGGCTGGTTCTAATCAGGATCACGCACACATCTCTGCGGCACCACAGCAGAGAAGTGGGCCATGCAGGAATTTTCCTACCCACACCACTTCCGATGCGCAGGGTTACAACCTGAGTGTCAGACTCGGACAAAACGGACATCTGTGAAATCCAGAAATGCTCACCTGTTTCTGAACCTTTCTGCTGATGTAAAAAGAAGAAAAAAAAAAATGTAAATGTGGCCAAATGTATACCTAAACAACAATAAGCGAACAAACGCATGCATACGTGAAACATTACATCGGGGAGAGAAAAGAGGAGCTGGACTGAGATCTAGAGATTGGAGAAATAACGCAGTGATCTAATACTGCAGCAGGGTGGAGAGGAAATATCATTAGCTGGACCCTCCTGGCAGCACAACTCCAGCGGAGCAGAGAGCCTAGGCCAGAGCTGCTCCATCCAGGTCCCACTGGCCATGTGTGCAAGCTTCCTCTTTAGCTTTGAACACTTTAATTAATTTGTCTTGCTTAAGACAATCACTAAATCCTAATCTGGGCTCCACATCTCTTGGCATTTATCTGTAAAAGCCTCACTAGAGAATACCTCCAAGGCATGACAACTCTGTCAGAAAGATAAAGCTGCTAATTTGTTTACTGTTACATTGATGAAATGAAGAAATTTTAAACAAATCGGTCATTTAACTCAAATGTCCATATGCTACAAAGAGTCATTCAACACCTATTTTTCCTGGGACTGCTGAACCGAAACAAGTAAAACAATGCAATACGCTGACATTTAAAAGCAAAAAAATGTGCTAGCGGCACCCTGCTGACAAGATCTAGGCCTTCTATCAGAGATCTGCATAAGAAAAAGCTAACGTTAACATGGCTGAGCGCCATCCTCTCGTCGGTTCAAAATGTTGGTGTTTTTGTTTATTGAAGGTGTGGAGTATTTGTGCCCGAAAGCACCTCTGCAGATGGGACACTAATTAAAGTTTCATAAGGGCCTTTGAAAGAGATAACGGCATAACAGACGTGAGTGAGCTGTACACATCGTCCCAAAAGCTATCCATCTACAACCAAGACAGTAATCCAACAAGACAGCTACCGGTAAACGCCACGTCAACATAAAAGATAGTCCCAGGGAAAATTCCAGCAAAGCCAGACCTCCGTGACTTACTGCAGGCTGAACAGCAGAATGCATTAACAGCTAGGGCAACATCCACAGAGACTCAAAACAGATTCCCGTGGAAATCAATGGAATACGACGCTTCTCCGGACACGATGTGAGCGCTCCGATCGCTCGCTTAAAGTAAAAAAATGAATACGGAAAAAGTCAGCAACCCAAGTCTGACGATCAGAACCGGTGGACCAAATCCAATTACCTACTTCATGAACCGGCGGCTGGGAAGGGGCTAGTGAAAGATTTATGCAGACAAGGTGAGACACTACAACAGTGAAAGCCTTCGCTACAAAGCATACAAATATTATGATCATCGTTTTCACTTTATTGTCCATAACATTTCAATCACACAAACAGAACTGAACCACTGCGAGTTAAATTCTAATTGAAGGCAATAAGTGGCAATCAAAGGAAACTATGGTAAAGGCATCATTATCCATATTTCTGCCATTCTATGTCCAGGCCATAACAGCTGTTGTAATCTGTCTGCCCTAAATTACCCCAACCCTCATAATCTGAATCCTGGCTCCGCAGTACCAATTCAAGCTAAAGCCCACAGGTGAAGAGAGAGGATATGGCTCATTATGTATTCCACAGTCTTCTACTGCAATACACTCTTGACTGGGCATTGATGAAGAGACAAAGCCATCGTTTTCACCCATTCAATCCTGTCTTTCAACAAAGTTTCTTTGAATGAATGCCATCACAATGTACTCCCACATTTCTGAGTCTTCTAGAAATTTCCCCAACATTGGGAATAGAAGTACTGGCATCAGGACAGAGATCCATACAGAAATGGCCCTCGAAGGCAGGGCATCTCAAGCTGCTCTTAGCAGCAAAATGCCGGAACCCAACACGACGTTCTAATACTACTTCCAAGAAACATGAAATTCTTACCTATTACAACTTACTAGTAATGCCTGTGGAGCTTTCCACAAATAGAAAAAGCTACTAACGTGTATGAAGCTATCTCAAGGCAGCAAGAGCTTTTTATGAAGGCAGTACAGGAGCCTCAGCTCCAATGACAGCGGAGCCAGAGTCCGGCATTCTTTGAAATCCTGGAAGGTTCTCGGGAAGGACATCAAGTTGGTTGGAAAGCAACGTATCAACAGCCACAAAGACACCAGAGCACCAACACAGCACACTGTTGAATGCAAAGCTGTTGTTGTGTGAGAGTCCATGGAACAGTTCACTGAAATAGTCATGAATTACAGTTTCTACAATTTGACTCTAACAACTGTAGTCAATGCTTTAAGGAGCACTCAAAGAGGCCAGGCACACGGAGGTGTCACATTGTCACACTAAGCTTAATGACACTGTTCTTTCTCGACCCACCTTCATATTTTAGAAGACCTTTGACTAGCTTTCCTTCTGACTTCAACCCCCTACACCACAGCCCTGATGGTCAAACAGCCCTTGGCAAGTGAGCTACAGAGTTGCCCATGAAAAATCATGAGGCAAGCAGGAATTTATTACAAAGCAAAAAAGTATGCAGATTTACATAAAGTGATAAGAGGACAGTAAAATCTTCAGTTACTCTGCCCTTAAGTTGCACACGAGAAAAGGAACAGGTGACTACTAAATGCAGTTTTATGGTAAGTGTGCCCAGATTAACTATGTAGTAATACTCATAATGCTGGACATAACAAATGTGTCCAATACATCTTGGGAAGTACAGAAGAGGTGCATAGCAAAATAGGTGCAGTAACTGCACACAAATCGAAAATAAAGCTGTAGGTGTTCCCAAGCACATCACCTAAGACAACTGTCCCTTACCCTAAGGCACAACTGTCAATATGGATGGTGTGGCAGCATCACCGGAGATGTCAACACAAAGTCGCACACAATAACATAAAGTCACACACAGTCACACACAAGGCAGCCCTGCAGTGCAACCTGTTACCCTACTGAAGGCATTCAGACCCAATCAATCATTCTGCTGGATGCACCAGAAGCTTAGGGGCTTTCAGAATAGTTATTTTTAAAACTCCTTTGAAAAAATAAAAAGCCGGAAGCCACTATATGTAGTGCCGTAAGATTTTGATTACAATGTATGGATTTATTCAACCTCACTACGCAAAATATTTGCGTTTTTTTCGTGCTGCTTTAAAACTACGGCTATAACCATGAAATGGAGTCGGTATGGCGGAAAATAAACCTATTATTTGGATATCCCATCGTGGTAGCCTCCATGCAGGCAATGGAAAAAACAAATCTGACCTCTCAATCGATTTATTCGTTTCACCACTGAGCCTTTAAAAAGGAGACAGATCAGATTGGAGGGGACCTGGCGCAACACCCCCGATAAAGCATCCCTGGGGTGGGGGGGTATTTAATGACCGATATAATTGTGTGAGAAACCTCAAGATGAATGGATCTGGTGACACCACTCCCACCGCAAACAAGGCGAGCCCTTTGTTAGACCCTCGACGACGTTCCAGATGGAGCCATCGTACGTGCATCTTGTGCTAAATAAGTCATCATTAAGCGAGATGATTTTTCAGATATCACAGATACCCGTGATAATATGAGGCAATGCGCAGTAGGCTCCATATAGACCACACAGGGTCTGAACTTCATAGTAAAGACCCCCCTTCCCCCCCGCCACCCCCAACGCTTGTTGCTCCAGCGCGGAACAAAAGCGTGGCTTTTATTGACATGTGTCTGGTATTAAATGACCATCCGTGACTGGACGTGCATGTCGAGGATACCCCAGCGCATTACCTTCCGCCCGGGAGCGAAGATCGGACACGGTTCTCCGGACGGGCATCTCCACGCCGCTCCTCCAAGCACCTGTCAAGCCGCGGTGGTTGCGCTGTCTATCCCGTCCTCTTCAGCCCGGTCCCCGAACAAGCCCACATGCGATCGGGCTGCCTCCTTCTCCGCGGTGGGAGAAATAGATATATGTATATATGCGGAAAAGTTGTGAGCGATTATCACAGGATGTCACACAGCAGCTCGGCACCGGGGATCGACCAGCCGCGGAAATCCTGCTCAGGAGCCCCGACGAGTGGGGCAGGACTCCCTAATCCTACTGCCGGTGCCTATTTACAATTCAGCCCGTACCGTCACAGGGGGGGTGGGGCTGGGGATCATCCGCTGCTGCTGGCTCTTTCCAGAGCCCTACGCGTCCCGATGGCTTGGAGACGGACTGTGGCTTATATGTGGGCGCTGCGGGACCCTCCTGAATTTATCCCTATAATAAAGAGAGAGGAGGCGCGCCGCTGGGGCCCCCGTGTCGGGATCGCGCATCAGGGGCCCCTGTGAGCTACGTCTGAGGGGTAGAAGAATCCTGACTTGACGTTTCTGCTGTCATTGCTTTCTTATTTAAATCGACGACAGCCCAAGTTTCTCCGTTTACTTCATTTTTTTTAGTTCATTTAAAAGACAGTTCTTGTTGGTGAATCTCCACTGCCCTTCTGAGTGATGAATAAGTATGAATTCTGAATAAGTAGGGCCGACTTGTTTGACCTGACCCTTGGGGGTGGCCGGGGGGGCAGTGCCAGCCCCCTTCCCTTCCTCTCCAAAAATAGAAAGACCTATACGTCTCACTGCCCCCTCTGCATGGGAATTTGTTTAATTCATTTTTGATTTGATTGATTGCAATGCAAGTTTTATTTTTATTTATTTAATTTTTCACATTTGTGCCCCTTCAACCACACAGCTGACCCCAGTCTGGTCCCGGTCTCGAAATGATCTGATCAAAGTGAGAGAAACTAAATGAAGGACTACGTGCTTGGCAGCTGTCTCCACGTCGATAAATGCAGAATTCTTTTGCTCATTTATAATAAACTTGAGTGGGGCTTGTCAGCCCACCCAAACCATAAATCTTAATATGAAGCTGTCTTTAATTCTTTATTTTATTTACGTTTAGACTGCACATTTTAAACGATTGATCAAACAGTTACAGATGGCAGACCGTTTCCTCTAAATGGCATACATGTCATTGCGAGTTTCTCCATAATGTTGCGTTTCATGTCATTAAAACTCTAAAAAGTAACAAAATATTGTAGCCGCACGAGCCGGGGTGTAGATGTACAATTATTATTTATTATTTACAGTTATATTAACGTCGGCCTAGAATAAAAAAGGTGCCCCGTGAATAAAGATATGTTTTTGGTAATGAATGAAAACTGATTCATTACCAAAAAGACATTATGGAAAAGTAGAATTTCAGAATTCCCATCTGAATATTTTATCCATGTTAATTTTTTATCTCTCGGTAACCCCGTTTTACACATGTACAGTATGTTCTTTCACAGAAAACAGAAACAATTTTCAATATCTAATTCCGTTAGGAAGAATATTTCGATCCTTTATGGATCTGAGGGGATTTTCAGTGCACGCTGACTTGGGAAAAAGGCGTTTCCCACAACGTCCAGTAACGTTCTCATAACGTTCTCGTAACGTTCTTGTAACGTACCTGTAACGTCCCCTGTCGTTTCTTACTGTATCGCAAAGACAGAAAATATTACTGATGCACTAAATCAATGACAGCTTAGGAACCACGAGAGAATGTCTTGAAACGTGAACTTTCAGCCTCGTGTAGTTTACTTTCCACGATGTACCTCCAAATTATACCGAATTCGCGTCGAGATTTCGACTTTTGGAATATTTAAGTGTTCTTAATATAGAATAAGAAACTGATGCAACTTTGTATTCTCGTATCGTATATCACGCGGTGTCCTTAAACGGCCCAACATGCTCCCGAGTTTAAAGAGCATTCTTCGATTAATACAATGCATCATTCAGTTACATTAACACCACTGTTAAAAGTATCCGTCGGGGACATACTCACTGTATGGAGCAACATTCAGGTTAAACTGGACTTTTTTGAAAAAGCTTCTATATGTAGTTGACACTTCTTGAACACTTAGATACGAATATTTGAGAAGGTTATTAGTAAGATCCAATTCCCTGTCATATGATAGTAGTATGTAGTAAAAAGATTCAAAGAACAGGTACTAGGGGGGCGTGGTTTTGTGCAAATCTGAAGAAGGTTAGCTCTGTTTTTGTGAACTTACACATAAAATAAAAGGAATTGCAAATAATTTTTTTTCTTGCCTTCATACTGGTGGTGCTTACACCATGTTAACTTTCTGGCCGCAAACTGGGCATCTGCAGACTTGATTTGAAAAGGCACAAATTGTGAGTCTTTCACTTCAGGTCTTAGTACAGTTTCACAAATACCTCAGTCACTGAGAAAGAGCGTAGAGAAAAGTAAGTCAAGGCATTCAGTTCTGAGTCAGAATTTGTGGGCTGAGTGGAGGTGTGGAAGGGTAGGAGGGGAGGATCACGGCTGGTTGCTTTCCAGAGCCAGCACACAAACGGCAGGGGGTACGGAGGGGGCAGTCAGTCCACAAACTCGGTGCCTCCTCCCCCTGTCCCCTGGCTTACTCTCAGAAACAACAGGCTGAGGTGAAAGGTTCATTCCCCGGCCTACTTCAGGCACATTAAGATGGCTGCTGACCAGAATTCAAGAAATCACTACGCTGTGTCCACGCTTAGCTCTCAGAGGGAAGGAGAGGAGCAAATACAAGACAAACGAGAGAGGGGGTAGGCCGCTTTTGTTGCCAGTGAAGAACACCTGGGATGACAAATGGCACTGCTGCGTTCATGGCTGTTTGATGCAACATCCATCCTATTGCTGCCGTTTTGTTTTTGCTAACCTCAAAATTAAACTCCCATGTAGCATTTGAGTGCTCTCATGTCAGTTCTCTACACTGCACTTAGCATACATTTATTATGCACTAATCTGCCACTAGTAATTTCTCATGTGGCAAGATACATCGCAATATAAAATTATTTACCTTTAACCATTACTCAATAGCAACAATGAGTCCGTTAATGAGATTCTCGGATCGCCTACAAACAGACATAGGCTGTATGTAAAATATTCTTGCAATTTTCCTTAATAAGGGTAATGCATGCAGGATAATGGTAGCTTAGAAGCATCAGTGAAGCTCTTCTGAATTTCTCTGAAAAGATCTTAATGTTAAAATATACATTATGATTGCGATGATATAGCTAGACTTAAAAACAAGCCAAAAGAAAAAATCAAATTATTGCATTACCTTCAAGATGTTTAACCTTACACAATAAAGGTACACGGTGATATCTTTACTCTCCATTGCATTTTGATGCCCAGCAGCACGACAAGCACTTTTTATTAAAAACAAACAAACAAAAAAAAAAAAAAAACATTTGACACCATTTATAGTATTAAAGTGGCTGGCAGGGCTGAATAAATTTTCGGTAGCCTGGCAGTGAAGAGTGGTTAATGCGTGCCACGGTTGTTGACAAGAAAGACCAAAACAGTGACCAATCTGATCAAAACCGATTTCATTATCATTTCAGGAATGATATGGACAACCTTGAACTGCTGATCTACAAGCTAGACCCGCTAATCAGAATAAGCTACTTTACTGCATAATGCGTTTGCTTTCTCTCCCTTCACTTATGCCCTGGCTACGACATAATGGCACCGTTCATGGTTGTGTGGCAGAAATATGTTTCTGAGAAATTTCATCACTGGCAAGGTTCACGCTTCCTCAATAATAATAAAAAAAATGCCAAAACCGTTTTTTTTTGTGCTAGCTCAATAGAAATTCATGTTTTCCAAACGATTTTGTTCTTTTTTTCCCAAGACCGCGTTATTACACCACTGCTGGGTTTTAAATCCAGGGATAGCAGTGTTGCTTAGCAACAGGCAGACGAAGCTTCCCGCTCTGATTATTTGTAGCGCTTTTTATGTTCAGTGAGAATCGCTTCTAAATAATGAATCAGTCACTGAATCCCCATTACACCGCAGTCTTGAGGCACTGCGATTTTTTTTTATTTTGGTTTTTTGTTTGTCAAATAAATACGAAGCTAATTAAGAAAACAGACATAAATATAACCTGTAAATAAACTGGTGCCTGAACATGATATGCGACTTGAATTTTGTCTTGCATAATATTTCTGCTTTGATCTAACAGCTCGTGTCCTTAAAATGTATTGAGTGCCAGAATATTCAGATTGAGATTTTTATTTGCCATGTACTTGACTGCACAAGCACAGACAACAATGAAATGGAAAATGCAACTACTCCATTCGTCAGTGTGTGACAGACTACAAAATAAATGAGTAAATAAGATATAAAGAATGATTGTGTATATAGGTATATAGAGTAACAACATCTAGTCAGTTTGAGCTGACTTGAAGTAGGTGAAGAGGGGATAATGCACAGCAGTGGATATATATGCAATATTTAGATCTTGTTGTAATATATGAAATTTGAGTAATATTTACACACCTGGCACTTACATTCAGCGTGTTACTGATTCTCAAACATCTCCATCAGCACTTGCAGCCATAGAAGGAATGCCTGGGGTCCTCAAGGAGAGGTGTAGCAACCACTGCAATAAAATATGCATATTTAAATTAATCAACGTAATCTGTCCACTTACAACTGCATTATAGCAGTTAAGGTCAAAGGATATTTAGAAAGTAGATCCATCAGTTTGTTAGATGCTGAAGTTAGGCTGTCAGCATCTCTAGGATTGAAAACCTTCCAAATGACAAGGCAGGCCAAGCCCCCATCTGTTCAAATGTCACCTTTATGCTGCGCTGACTGCTGGGAGCTTGGGTCTGACTGAGAGGGGCACTGGCGGCAGCTCGGGGGTCTCCACTCTGCATGCGCAGAGGGCCACGCGGCACTGCGGTACATTAAGCGTCTGAGTCGTGCCACGAGCAGTGACTCGCTGGGGAGAAACATTGGCAGAGGAGGACTGAAATAGAGCGGCGTCTGCGCGACCGAGGCAGTGGTGACCGGCACCTGTCGCTCGCGATGCTTGTTTCTCCCTAGTCTTCGTAGTCACATGACTGAATACACACGCACAAGCATCTCTGGGATTATTATAACATTGTTGGATATGTGTCATGACTCTGAAGAAACATTAAAAAAAAAACAAAAACAAATGGTAAACTTGATTCACGAGTTCCAAAATAATGAGTACAGACTAGCTAAAGAGGCATGGCCTGAAAAGCATACACTGGCTGTGTTATAGGTCCTATGCCTGTTAGTATCTACTCTTCTACAGACTGGTCTCTGAGTACTGAGTGTCGACAGAATTGGGACCGCTGACCGTGAAGTAGCGAGGATGAGATCATAATGCAAAGCCGGGTCGGGTAAACCGCAAACTGAATCCGAGACACTAAACTTATTCAGAAAACCAGAGGAGAATCCACAAGTCAAATCTAAAGACAACTGGTGAACCAACAGACAAAGAAAAAATATTGAGCAGAGTAAGTTTACTAAATAGGCTGCCTTATCAAAGCAGGTGTGAGTGATTACTGAGTGAAAGTGTCAGAAAGTGCGCATAATTGTGGGGGATGAGCACACCTGTGCCAGGTAACCTAAGATGCTGAATCTGGATGTGGATACTGTACTTAATATGTGTTCTCATTTTGTGGTGGTTTAATAATTTATATTTGAAATAAAGCCCATGTTGTCACCTTTTGAAACTTGTTTCCTTGCATACAACCTTTGCTTTACTTATCGGAAGTTGACACAAGATCTCAGGAACCATACAGAAAGTTTGAAAATATCCTACTGCACGTATTGATTATTTATTCATGATTTTTCAGCTCATGCACGTTGTAATTGCCGCGGCAATATGATATCACTATGGGTATGACAGACATATTTGGATGGTATTAACTTGATTTTCGCCCAGCATCGTAACTCTGAGTGGACCCGTGCGACTGTTTGTAAATGAAAACCGCTTTGACTTGTGTCAAACATCAAGTCGTAAAAGCATTTTATCATTACTTTTCTGAGTTGTGTTCAGATTTAAACCAGATCACTCCCTTAAAAACGATCTGTCGATTTCAACACCTAACGTTTTCGTACCAAAATGGGATTTAAACCTGCGATTAAATCGATTACGAGTAGCTTCACTTCTGAGTTACGCCCCTAGACAAACTCACTTCAATGACTCCTAGTGAGAGCTAAATAAGTGACATCTTCTTGCCATCACAGCAGCTGAATATAGCCAATGTCCCCAGTTGCTGCACTCTTTTCAGTGAGTCTCACCACACGGGCTGCTATTACCCAGAAATCCCTCATGGAATTCAGCTCAGTGTTCCAAAAGGTCGTGTGACTGCCTCTTGAGTGGGTATTTGAGCCTTGCCCTTCTTGTATCAACACGTGTAGGTTGTTTTAAGTGATAAACACATACTGTTCTAAGTGCTGATCTTTTTCTTTCACGGAGCCAATGGAATTACACATAGCTGACCCCGCCCCATCTGTTTGGCACGTAGCTAAATAAACCACAAAGGAAAAGAACCAGTTGTATGTTAGCATGTTATGTGTAGGAGATGTACCCTGATTCAGGATATTCAGTGTAAATTAGATGAATGACCTTCCCACCAGAATAGCAGTGTAGCACTGTGTCAATCCATGTTCACAACTGTGGGCTCTCTCTCTAGCTTTCTGTGTGCAGTTGGCACGTTTTCCGTATGTTTATGCTGGTTTCTACTTGCTTACTCCTGCAATTCAAGACATGCAGATACAGTTTAAGTTTAAAGGGTGGCACAATGGCTCAGTGGGCATCATTCCCCTCCAGCCATTGACTTTGACCCTTTGACTCTGTGTGCGTGTGGAGCTTGCCTATTCTCTCTGTGTTTGAGTGTGTTTTCTAACACAGTCCAATGTGAGCTTGTGGCTCTAGATTGTCTGTGATGTGTACAGGGGTGTATCTGCTGATGGACTGGCATCCAGTCCTGGCTGCTCCCTGACTGGTGCTCTTTGCCTTTCTGAGATATGCTCTATGCTCAATGTAATGCTACATTGAACAAGTAGTTCTAAAAAATGCACATCTTCTTGCAAATAAACCCATTTTTTGAAATCACATACTGCCTTAAAACTACCATTAAATGTGCAGATCTTAAACTCTTTTCAATACAGTTTAGGTTTCAGTATGTATTGAATAACGTGGCATTCATATTGGACTGATTTGATTTGTGACTTCTGACATTAAAATGTCAGGAATAATGCAGGCAACCTTTGTTTACCATATGCGTGTGAGCTGGTGTAAAACCAGTTTTTCCTAAATTAGTTCTAAAATCATCTTTTGAAAGAATACCCTTTTTTTTAAAAATTTCATTTAAAATTTTGGCCAGAGTTTGGTTTGACAAATAAAGGATTTTGTGGGCTCAGTATTTACTCTGAGGAGATTGCCTCATACTGTGTTACAAAATCTTTCTTTTTAGAAAGAAAACCTTTATTTAAATTTATTTTCTCTGTATCGTGCACATAGTATTACCATGTCACAATCAACGGAAAACCAAACACCGTCTGGGTGTCCCAGGCACAGAGAAATATGTAATAAAAATAAATTTCTCGTTGTATTATGCATATACATTTATTTACTGTATGTATACAACCGTACAGAGTGTACTGCAATAGGTCTTGTTTTAGTTGACGTGTAGGAAAAATGAAAATCCAAAAAATATGTTTTATCACAATAACTAAAGGAGTGTTACAATTTACAGACATAATAACTGTTACGCCAAGACCTCTTAAAAAAACTAAAATGGTATTGTCTGTGGGAAGTTACGTATGAATAGTGTATTCCAACAAAAAAAAACAAAACAATCCAACATATTCACTTTACGATCAGTAAATACGCAAATATCATATAAAACATTGACACACGAGTGGCTCTTACAGTCCACCATTTAAGCATGTGGATGAGCGTTTATAACGATTTGTTTCAATTCATTCTGTAGGTTATGTCTGCCCTCTAGTGGACAGAGAACCCACAAATAATACTTCAGGAAACTGTCCACCCCTCTAAGACAGTGAAAAAACATACACTCACACGTATTTCTCTCAGTGCGGGCAAATATCCCGGGTCTGAGTCCAGCTTGACTAAGTCCTAGATTTAAACCGCTTCTTTACTGACCAACCCCAGTGCACCTTTGGGGTTTCCCCTGACTGTTGCTCACATTTCGTACTCTTTCAACCTGCTGCTGTAGTCATTCCTTCTGCCTGCTGCAAGCACTGGCTCGCTGCATTGTGGAATATCACCCTTGACATATGTAGTTCAGTCTTAAAACGTCTACTGTTGTTGCTCTGTCTTGTTTGTGGACACAGTTGTTACTTTTACTGTCGCTATATTCCTTCTTATGTTGTTTATTCTAAAAAAATGATTTTTGCTCTTAATTTATGGAAATTTTATCACGATAATCAGGGTTAGGACATCTACAGTAGTACTGGAGATTAGTGGGCATCAGGTTTGCATCGTCACTCCAGCATGTAGGATTTGAATTCCACCTGTGTGAACGTGGACTTTGCATGTTCTCTGCGTGTTGTCCAGGTTTTCCCTGGCAAATACATGTGCCCAGCCATGGATGGGCGTTCTGTCTAGGGTGATTCCCCTGTCTTCTGCCCTATACTGCCTGGGACTGGCTCTCGGCTTCCCACTTGTAACCATGACCAGGAAAACAGGAAAAACAGTGGGAGGATGTTTAATGCTTAAAATTATTTGACAAACGAATAAGTACACAAGTAAAAATGTATATTTATATTATTGTGTTCAATTTATGTTCAATATTTTAACCTGAAATGTCTAAAAATGGTTTTATGTTTTACCCAGAAGTACAGCTGAGCTGTGCCATTCACATTCATTCATAAAGTCATGCCCTGACGTCACAGCAATACCAAGGTCATGTTTACCTCTCCTTTTTAACCAATATCTGCTTACCTATTTTGGGAAAAGCATGCTCTGAAAGACTGACTAGCCACGTGAAAAGTTCAATATCCGATTCCATACACAGGGAATTGAAGTGACAGATCTAATCTTTATGAATCTCATAGACCAAATTGGAAAGCTGTCATATTATCCTGCTTAAATCCACACCATCAACGGAAACACCTGGGTTTTTATTTTCCAGTACACTGTTTTCATGTTTTTGTTTAGAAATGGAATGATGCGTCACTAGGTCTTAATTCTACTGAGAAGCAAAAAACAGGCATGAGTGTCCGTTTCTTTATAATTTACTTTTATGAATGCATTTAATCAGTGTGATTGATGTCAGCTACACCTATGAGATACACTCTGCCTCTGGAGGCCATTTAATCTCCTGTATGAACAGCAGGTGTTTCAGTATCCCTGGAAGATATTAACACATTAAAGATTAAAGTGCAGAGAAGTGTCTCTTTCTACATTGAAGAAGACCAGATTTTGGTCACTTTATTGAGAAATTGGCCATAAACTGTACCTTTTTTTGGAAGATTAGTTGATAGGTAAAAATGTCATGACAAAGGCCCTGATCAACATGGGGAAAAAGTAAATAAATCAGCACATATCAATATATTTCCCGGTGAAGATTTATAATTATTAATAGCAGCTGTATGAGGACTTAGCTGTACTTTCAGATAAATGTTTCACCAAGGATGTGTCTGTTTTCATCCATAAAAGGGGCCTTTAGCTCCTGTTCATATTATGAAGAACTAATCTTGTTAGTAATATTGTATTTTGCAGACGATTTATTCCTTATTGGTGTAATTTATTGTTTTTTTGCAAAATAATATAATAAATATGACAAAGCTTTTTTTCTGCTCTGTTTTATAACTTTTTCCCTAAAGAGCTGTTATCATTAAGGAAATATGTGGTCTCTGCAGCAGAATGTGGCGGAATATTTTCATTGGTTGCAGCTTTCTTAAGTATTTATAAAAAGGCCTTACTTTGCTGTTGCTTAGCGGAGAAGGATAAATTATTTACAAGAAAGCTATCATTTTACTCTTGGTCAGTTAGCACAGTATCCATAACAGAATTTCATTTATTATTAACCAGTTCAGTGGCAGTGCAGCCGCCTCTTGCTGCAGTGTGTTTGGACTGACAAAGTGTGGGTTCATGGCCAGCTCGAAATGAAACAAATGAAGATTGCCATGTTGTTTAAGCCAGTAGAACTGCATCGAGATGTAATGTAGAACAAAGATCATGTAAAATATTGTGTTCTTTTCTTTCCGATGGAGGGAGTAACCACAAAAGCGGGGGACGAGAAGACTTTGAAGAAAGTCAGGTTTCGCGTGGCATCGGCAAACAGCGGCCGGATCCTGAAGGAGGTGTTCAAAGACGAGGGAACCTCAGACTCATTGGATTCTGACGGCAACAGCAGCTCGGAGGTCGAACGGGATGCCACGCCACCGACCGGCGATGCCAATGGCCACCTCAACGGCCATCTGGGCTCAGAGGTGGAGAACAGCGGGTTCGAGACTGACGACTTGCTGCTGTATGCCGGGGCCTCCATGGACAGACCTTTCAGCACCAAGCGGGTCAACATCCTCAGCAAAAATGGGACCGTACGAGGTGTGAAGCACAAAGTGAGTGCCGGCCAAGTACTCTTCAGCAACCTCAACAGTGTCTTTGGGGTAAGGAACCCTTTCATGTGTTCCATCTCACTGGATCATTTGATAACTGGCTTACTTTTTTTTTCCAATTTGAAATTAGTCATTGCCAAATAGGGGCTCTCAGTTAGGCTACTGTGCTGCGTTACAATTCAGAGGAAAAATCAAGGGCCAGATGTAACATTCAAAAAAGATATGTTCACTTTACAATTATAAATACACTTATTGAATGAACTTATATAATGAAGAAGTTTAATTCTGGCCTGATATCTTAACCAAATATTTCAATTAAGACAAGAAAACTATACTACAGATTGGAGATGTGAAGTTACCCTTTAAGTAGGTTTCTGTCTTAAACTACATCAGTTTTTTGCCTGTACAAGTTACACTTAATTTAATTTTAAAAAAGGTAATATCATGTGAAACACAAAATGACATCTGAACATTAAAGTAACATAAGATGATGTCATGAAGTATTATTAAGCCATAAAACAAAGTTTTAAAATTAGTGCATTAATCAAATACAAAGACCATCTTCTGCATCGTAAAGAAAAAAAAAAAAAAAGCTTATTTTAAATGAGTGCATTTCTTACATGGACTGCTTTCAAACTCAACAAAGCATAAACATGTCTATGCGGTTTTAAATATCAGTTAATATAGAGAAATTGAGGCTGTACAAAATGAAATACAACACCAATATAGGAAAATGGTTTTTCCAGTGTTGGAGCCCCAACATTTGGACGCAGTGTTCTGACTTGCTGTTGGAACTTGGACTTTCTCTTTCAGAAACTCCCTGCAGAATGATGTTACAGCCTAGACAGCATGACTGCCAAATGAAAGATTAATAGCCAATTCGCTAAGTGTTAGAGGGGGGTGCCATATCAGTCTAATGAACCCCACAGCTGTCGGTCTTCTCCTGAAACTGCGGGATCAACATTGGGTAGCTCTGCAAAGGATTGTGGGAAAGTGAAGAAATAAAAGAAGGAAAAGTAAACTTTTTATTAATCGCACATTCCTTAATATGCTGACTTAATATACCAATTTCAACAATATTCACACATTTAGACCCAGTTAATACGATATGTCCTCTAGACAAAGAAGCAATACATTTTACTTTTTACTTGCTTGAGACAAAAGTAATAGTACTGAAAATATCAACCATACACTAATTTTGGTTCAGTGGCAGCATGTCATATTTAAGCATGAACAATTTATTTCATTTAAATAATTCTGGTCTCACAATGAATCTAATTGTCTACATTAGGAAATAAAAGGCATTGATTATCATGCACTGTAAATACCTACTTGATCAACTGCCTTTCCCAGTAATGTAATAAAGGAGAAGTGGATTAAATCAGTCAGTGGCCAAAAATACATGATCAGTCAGTCATCAGTTTCAAAGCCTCAATCTCTCTTCTCACCATAAAATCTCAATTCCTTAGGCAACTTCAACCATTTTCTGATGCTGAAATGGCAAATGTGTTCTTTGCACTTACTTGATTCAGGTAATATTATAGGCTGAGGGATGCAGTTTACAGCAATGTTGAGGTCTTTAAAGTGGGGTGGCTTCAGAGCAGGTACAAATGTAGGTTTAAGTAAAAACTCCGCAAAAACATTTTTTTTGTGTGTTTTTGACGAGAATCTGGCCCCCCTCTCCATCCCGTTACAAATCCTCGGACCTACGGCTGATTTCATTTTGACAGGTCCTGCTCAGGTGTGATGCAACGGTGTCCAGTTTCAGCTCAGATAGGTCACAGGGGCCTCTCAATGATCATCAACGGCATGAGAACCAAAGGGAAATTGCTCAGAATGTGGCCGACTTTCTGTTTTGGCGAGAGGGTGATTCCGCGTTCCAATGAAGGCGCCCCGACGCCCCCCCCGGCCCTCGAGCGCTGGACCTGTGCATGGCTTAGCTGAGCAGAAGCTGCCTGATGCATAGCAAACGGGCTCAACTGTGGTTGTGTTTCTTCAAGGGCACCATCCGTGGCGGCGGGCTTCCACAGAGAGGGAGCCCCTGAGGCCAGAACTACCAGGGTCACCGATCGGACTCTGTTTATGTCTCGAGAGACCCAGGATAATAAATACCAAAAATACTGCACCCCATCTCCGGTCTGCCTCCATCATCTCCCTTGGAGCCTCCTGGCAGCAGAAGCCTCTGAATCTCCTTTTCATTGCCCGCAGTTGGAATGATGGAATCCCACTGGCCCATACCTGGAAGCCTTGATATGGTCAAGATCTACAGAAATTAGGCAGAAAATTTAAGCTGGACATAACATTATGCGGTGGATCCAAGCACAGAGTCAAAAAATATCAACTAATCAACTAATACATTTGAAAAAAGAAAAAACATGGCAAAGGTCAACTACACACTCACCATTCTGTTCTGTGTGGGTTTTGACACATACTTTTTTTTTGTCTGTGCGGACAAATGTGTTGACAGCTTTTGCCCATCAAACATTATTTTCAGGGCTGACACCTTTGTGACGGGAATCAGTCTGTCAGTTGTTTACGTGAATTTTAAATTAAAATGATGTGTTAACAAAAATATTCAATATAGATACATATTTAAAGAAAACAGATTGTTCATGCACAATGTTGTAGCTGTGTTTTGCGAGAAACGTGCTTCTGGGGCTTCACACTAAATCGCTAAACAGAACCAGCGCAAAGTGGGAATTTAAGAAACCCATAAAGCCACATATAATATCCTTTGTGGGTAAATTTTTGCTTACTTGGTAGCTATTCCCATGTTACGGTTTTTAGTTATAATCCACTTATGCTAACCGTATGATTAACCTGTTAATGTATATAGTTCTCCACTATCATATCGCCCATGGAAAGCTGTTGGATACTGTGCGACTGTTATCTTTTTATCATGATTTTCCCATAAGTCAAATAACAGTTTTATGAATATGACACACATTATAGTGAAAATGTGACAGATGGGCAATACAGAGGGACATAGAAGATTACTTTCTCTGAATTAGAAATTATAGTTCTAAAACTACTTTGTGTAAAAAGGAATAATGTAATTTGCATTTCTGGGCATAGGCAAGCATTTTTTAATGAATATTTTTACAGTTATCAAGAATTCTCTCTTCCTGCTCGATGTCCTTTTTATAATTTAATGCTGTTGACAAAGACACTGATGAAATACTTGTTTGTTTTCAGTCTTGAGTTTGTGACATTTTATGTGTATGGTGTGTGATTTTTATTCTTTGTTTTGAGCCATTGCTTCTTAAGACAGAGGGGAACACGTGAGAAGAGATAACAGACCAGTTTTTGTAAGCTTTATTTTCATTAATCATAAATTACATGCGTGAAAAAGTGTTTCTGAGTATAGTTATGTTTCACAAAAATGAAAGTTTTTTAGCTTTTCAAATTGTGTTTTGTTATATAAATTTCTTAACCAATTGTCTTCTGCTATTTATTTTTATTGGAGCAAATGTCAGCTGTTTTGATGAGGTCATAGTTAGTGAGAATACACTATTATTGTGTCCATCTAGCTGTGAAAATTTGAGGGTGGTCCAATGTATACAGTCATTTGTTCTTAACATCAAACAAAGAGTATGTTACACTTGCATTATATAGCAATATCTGTATCTTCATGTGTTCGTTTCAGAGGTTCCCCCTTTAAAGTGCAATGAATGTTTACAATTGCCATCTTCTCCAAAAGCATTGTCCGAGGTCCATTGTCTTTGTTCCTGTTGTCATTTGATAAAGTGAATAAATAAGCTTTAGCTTTACATCGATTTCAATGCATAAAGACTATGAAGAAGCTACTAAAAGAGTTCATACAATGATGCTACCAGTATTTAGCCAGTAGTATGCAGGATTTACCTATACTGAGGTCAGAGGGGATATCAAATGAAACCCTCAAAAACAAGCTCAAATTCTGAAGGAAGACAGGAGCCAACTTGGCAGGCCTTTAGCTAACACCATATCACTATCTGTGCTATTTATGAGACAAAACAATCATAACGGTGGATATGAAAAGGGCACACAAGCCACTGCCTGTGGACAGGAGCCACAGTAACCTGGCAACATGCTCTTTGTGTTTCCATAGCCAACGGTGAAGCTTGAGTTCGGGCGGATTGCCATCTACACCACCAGCTTTCGTGTGGTGCGGACCACGTTTGAACGCTGCGAACTGGTGCGCAAGATTTTCCAGAACCACCGGGTCAAGTTCCTGGAGAGAAACGTGGCCCTGAACAGCAATTTTGGCAAGGAGCTGGAGGAGAGGTGCCGACGGGTGGGAGAGCTACCTTCTCTTCCAGTTGTCTTCATCGATGGACACTACCTTGGGGTCAGCATCTCTTACAGTCTATAATCCTTGACTTAAAATACCATGGAAACAGATTTAAACAAATGGGTCAGTAGAAAGTCTATTGCATGTATGGGCGTGATCAGAAAACTATGACCTAAAAATGTGGCATGTCTCATTTACTTTGGTTACATGCTCTTTTCCCAGGGAGCTGAGAAAATTTTGGGGATGAACGAATCAGGAGAGCTTCAGGATCTTCTCACCAAAATTGAGGTAAAAACATGTCAAAGACATTACATTGCATACATCAGCCGGTCATTAAAAATCTAGTTTTGTCTCGCATTGTGCATTCCAACAAGGAAATGTTAAACTTCAGCACTGATTTCAGTTAATTCATTCCAATTTATAACTCTCACGGGGCTTTTTGTGTCACTCATTAGCTGACATTCTCTCAGTTCTGAGGATTTCACACACTCTGATGCAGTAGCACAAGAGTATAGATGACTATGATTTCACCATATTTCTATTACCTCCATCTTTCATGAGACTTCTTCATGAAAACCCCATTCCCAAGTAACCTGGAGCCATTAATGTTTCTTTGGTAGCACAATAAGGCTTGGAACCTAAAACATTCTGATGGTGCCTGATTTTCATGACACTCATGCTATTGGTTTAAAAATTAACGAGCCTCCTCACACCCAGTATTTAATGAGTCCAAACAATTCAAAGCTTAATAGTATCATGGTGACCAAGATTGCATAGGATTCTGTGCTGGATGTCTGGTTGAGTGTATCAATGAGGGTCCCCGCATGTGCAAGGGTAGCACTACTGCCCCTTATGGAAGGAGTAGCACTGGAGGGGCATCAATTAAGTATTGCCCAGCTGCCAAGCAAAATGAATGGGAACCCATTAATCGGCATCATTAATTGATAATGGGGGGTGTCAAAAGGGGGGTGCCGACGCCTTGTTGATGCGCAACAGGAGTTTCAAGGGCATAAAACTGTCCTGGGGTCAGTAAATGTAAATGATTAGTAAATAGCAAAATATTCCGAGGAGAGGAAATGCAGCCAAGACAGCATGCAAACGGTAATCAAACAAGCCCAAAGTGTTCTAGAGACACCATACACATCTCTGCTTCATGGTGCGTGCAGTAAATGGCAATCCAGGGAAATGGTGGCTGTAACCCTACATGTCAATGCTGTGCACAAATCGTAACTTTCCAATATTGTGGAAGGAATGAAGGAGTATTATTCCTGGCCCTTAATGGTTACACTAGTTTTATATGCTTCATTAGTGTATAATTCACCAACGTGCAGATTATAACATCGGTACATGGTTTGTGGCTTCTCTGGAACCATGAAATGGATTCCTGAAGTCATAAATCAGCATTCAACAGCTAATTCAACTCTGAATGTTCCTTTTTCATTCTAGAAGGTGCAGCATCCTCACACTTGCTCCACCTGTGGGGACTTCGCCTTCATTCCGTGTCCCGTGTGCCATGGCAGCAAGATGTCCCTATTCCGGAACTGCTTCACAGATTCATTCAAGGCCCTCAAATGCACCGCCTGCAATGAGAATGGCCTGCAGCCTTGCCCCAGCTGCTCATCTTAGAACCACTGGCCTTCCACATACCAAAACTCGTCTTTGTCTCCCTCCAGTGACCGAGCATGGGACTGCACTACAAGGAGACCAAAATTCATCCATCCTCTTCCAACTACTTATCCTGAGCAGGGTTACGAGGGGCCTGGAGCCTAAGTACACCCTAAAAGGGACACCAAAGAATCACAAATGATACCATGATAACATTTTGTGTGAAAAAAAATAACTCAGATGCAAATAGAACCTGTGAATGTAAAATAAAAGCTTTTATTTCTTAAATGTAAGGTCTTACTTTTGCTTAATTGCTTTAATGTTATCAAGGACTAAATAATTGCACTAAAATATATTTGCTATGTAAAGGAAAAGAAAATCTGAATCACGTGTTAATGAAGGAACATGACTATACAACAGGGGATACAGGGATTAAATACTTTTAGACCAGGATATGAAATATTACTTTTGGGCTGCAGTAACATGGGCTACAGGTGAATGCCTGTATCTCTTTGGAAGTTCACAGTGCATTCCATAGAGCACTGTTATAAAATGTCCATTGGCTGAAACAATTTATTGACGCATGGAGGAGGGAGACAACACTGAGTAAAAGATGGTGTGCAAAAAAACGATCACAAATAGGAAATTTCTTCCCAAAGGAAAGGATTCATATTCTGTTGGGTGTTTTCAGATAAGAGTGTGACAATCAAGTTGACTGGCATTCCAGCCTCCAGGTTATCCTGCCTGTCTCCAGCTGCTGTTGAGCCAATGATTTGTCTGTGCCAATCTGAAGCAGTCATTCCTATCCCCATGTCAATAGCCATTTGCAGACACAGCTCACATACAGAAGACCTGTCTCCGTTTTCATGGTTATTTGATGCTGGAAAGCCTGGAGTATGTGACTCTACCGGTACTCTGTGAAATGATCTAGGGCTCTTTCAGAGCAGAGAAAGTGGTATGAATATGTTGTCTGATTTTGTAATCCATCTGTCTCCTTCCTGCTTATACTGCTCTCCTGGAGGCCTGGAGTCTATCCCAGGCAGCACAGGGCACAAACCCAAGGTGCACCCTGGATGGTATGCCGCTCCATTTCAGAATGTGCAATATGGACAATTTAGAGATGTCAATTAACCTAACTGCATATCTTGGAATACCCAGGGGAAACTCATGTAAATCACAGGGGGAGCATTCCGTCGCTACACACATAGCGATGGTGAGATTTCAACTCCAAATCCCAAAATAACAAGGGAACTGCAAGGCCCACAGAGTTACCGTGCCACCCAGGATTTTGCCACCAGGAGTAAAACATAACCTACAGTAAATCAAAAAAATTTATGTTTCGTGAGGGGAAGAAAAGCCTTAGAGCATAGCCACGGTGTAATGATTCAGGACAAGGTAGAATCCAATAGCAGAATCACACAATTTAATCATAGTCAGAAAAGGCAGGGTCAAAACCAGAACAGGTAGGATTTCCAAAAGCCAGGGGAGTATAGAAAACATAGTCATGGTCACAGGCAATAGATCAATTCCAGGAGAAGGAGAAGGAGAAGGTGCTGGCAGAATACTAGAGAATCAGGAGCACGATACCTCACAAGGAGGCAATGCAACTGCAGGGCTTAAGTAGGGGATTGAATAAGGCACGGCTGGAAACTACCTGATAACAATTACGAGGCACAGCTGGTCAGTATTCAGGGAATGATGAAGTGGAGTAGGTTAGACGTAGACTGGCTTGGTGTGGGCGTGACACACGGTAGTCTACCGTTAAATCATACTTCTGTCCAAACACAGATACACTCAGCAAGACTAAACGTGACAAACAAAAACCACACAGTTCCCTTAGCATGCAGGCTGTACATGTCTGGGGACTCTCAGTGTCATTACCTAGCTGAGGGCATGCTGGTGACATGGATCAGTTTTCATGCAAAATAACTTAACCTTTGGGATCCTATCTACCATTACCTCCCCCGCTGGAGGTGGCGGAAACTTAATCTCGAATGTCATGCTGTGCAACAGGGAATCACTGCACCGATGAGGAGGAGAAAAACCATAATGTGCATCTGGAATCCTGTAGAGCGTGAATAGATGAGATAATGTTAAAGGAACCTGAGACCGAGGCTATACTCAATAGCCTCAGACGTCATTTTAATAAAAGTTACAGTATAAAATCATAGCGATACGTAAAGCTCAATGAATTAAACAATTCAAATTGCAGATCTGTAGTGGTGCTGCTAAGCAGAAAGTGTATATATAGGTAATATTAAATATTTTATTTAATGTCCACCTGGTTGCTGATATTAAACCATTACATGCATATTTAAGCAATCACATAGGTTCTTTAGACACGGAGGGCCCCTTTCTTTACCTCACAATATAGAGAGAGATATTTAGACCTTAACCATCTGTGTCACAGCTTATAACATTGTATATGTGGGCATGCAAATTAATATTTTATCTTCAGCCTCATGAAACTGAGGTAAACCACTGTTTCTGTGCATGTTTTTCACGAGCAGTGAAGGAACAAAAGATGGACTCTACCCTCATGAATTATTTATGTTGGGCAACAAATTTAGACTGCTCACTTTACTGTCAATTATTTAAAACATATAACTATCATTCATAAAGCTGGACACTAAATACAGAGTTAACAGTGCAGTGTGCTGGTCTATTTGGGATTTCTGGACACAACCAGTAGACTGGCCAGGACACTCCAGCAAACAGCTCAGGTAGGTCTACGTCAGCTGTGAGTTTCTTGGTTTGTTGTGTGTTCATCACCTTTTCATGTAACAGGTCATTTACTGTTGAGCCTGACAGGTGCTGGGGGGGGGGGGGGGGGTTCCCCGTCAAGAATAAACACACAAAACAATAAGGCGGCGTGCGATTTCACATCGGTTTTGTTTCCCAAATGAAGAAAACGTGGGGG
>JAACJT020000047.1:367875-385592 GCA_009936485.2 Gymnarchus niloticus
AAAAAGACTTGTGGCTGTTAAGTATAATTTCGAACCCCCCCCCCCCCCCCACCCACACACACACACACACACACACACACACACACACACACACACACGAACCTCAAGGCAAGAGTCTGTTTGGTTTTCTCTAGATAATGCCTCAGGTCTTTAACTCAGCATGCTGATCCTCCTGCCAGGAGCCTGTCTAGTTGTTGCAACCACTTGGGTTTCATCCCCAGCCAGGGAAGGACCTGCAAAGACTTATTGAACCAACTGCACAAATATTTCACATGAACTGTCCTAAGCTTCTGTTTATATTTTATATTTTTACGTGATTTTATAAACTAGCCATAAATAAAGTTTGTAATTCCTCAAACTGATTTTGGATAAGCACATGGCAGGAGTTGCTGTTGGCACGTAGTTTTACTTTTCTTGGACTGCTTGTTCTAGTGAGGACTGGTAATGACAGATGCTGTTTGTCTTCCTCACCAGACGGGCCAGCAGAGGTGGTGGGAACAGGAGATCCCCATAGACAGTGCAATTCAGAAGGGAGAGCTCATCACCTACAATCTCACTGAGCTCATCAAACCCGAGGCCTATGAGGTTCGCCTCACCCCCATCACCCGATTTGGAGAGGGAGATTCCACCATCAGGATCGTCAAGTACAGTGGTAAGGTTGACAAAATTCTTACACATTTTCCTCCACTGGCTGTAATATTCATTAAAACCTCCATGTGTTCAAAGTAGTATGACATAAACCACCAGAAGTGAGCAATGTTTCCTCATGGATACAAAATGCATAGTTTCATTAGAATTCGAAGCGGGCACCACTACAGTAGAAATGAAATGGAAGTGTCAATGGAAAACGTGGGTAATGTGAAGAACGGACACTCAAAGGCCAATTGGACTGAATGCATGCTTGCAAAGCTTTAGTGATGGCAGAACCAGCAGGCAGCTTTCAAAAATGACTTCCATTATATGTGGATCGCTACCAGTGAAGCCATCTGTTCAGCACATGAGCAGGTGATGTTCAAGCTCTTGTCCAGTTGATTGAATATTTGTTCATCCATCCATCCATCCATCCGTCCATCCATCTTCAGTTCACTTGATGAGGTCATGGTTTGTTTCAATCTTATTATTTTCAATAACAGGACTATAGTATTTTTTTTTTATCTGTTCAATGTAAGAAACTTTACTGTGAATGTATGTTTGTGTAAGAAAAACAAAGCTTGGGGATGCAGTAATGCTTGTCATAAATATTCTGTCCCAGCCTATGTTGACATTCAGTTCTTCATTGCTGGTTTGTCAGCATGAGTGTCCTGCAAAGCCTGATGAACAGACGGTGCTGTATTTTTACCTAGTGATAATGATGATAATGATAATGATATTTTTCAAACATCTACAGCTGGTTCCTTCATTGGTAATTGTATAAGTACAACGTAAACATAGAGAAAACTTCCCAGCACATCCTGGAACATCATCAGAATGTTTCCCACCCATTGGACATCGTCTTACCTGTGTTTGTGTTTTCAAAACCTGCTTTATAAATTAACTTTGCTGATTTTGTCCTTATTTGTGTGGCATAAATCAGTCTTGCTGTAGTTTTCCACCAATTATGACTGCTGGACTGGCTGCAGACCCTGAGTTATGGTTTTCATAGGTTATGTCAGAACTCCTCCTTATGTATGCTGTATGCATAATTATTAATATTGTTGGCCTGGTATTGAAATTGAATAAGGCCTAGTTTTGCAATGGGTTTATTTTTGAAAAACTGCAGAACTAACCGTAGCTTTGCAAATGATCGTTGACACATTTCTATGCTTTTTTGCAAGCACCGTGCACTTATGCGTGTATGAGAGACTCATTATTTCAGATTTATGTATGTTAATGAGCTGAGGACTTCTCCGGTTTCTTGACATGAATGAACAGATATTGAGAGAGTTCTGCTGTCACACGAAAAACATGAAGACTTTGCCTCATGTGAATACAGCTGTGTGAGTCACTGAGTGACTACGCTCATCAATGTCAGGCTTTGAAACAGAGTTTAAGAAATATGCAGAGAAAAATATCCAAAGTGCATTTAGCATCTGAACCCTAATATCCACATGGCTGGCATAGTCTGCATGTAAGAAGGTCATTCTGAGAGTTTCACCTTCAAGTTTTCACAGGTTTGTTCTTAATATTTCAAGTTGAAATAGTTTTGGTGTTGTTCTTAACAGTGCCAATCTTCAACGACAGGGAATACAAATTTTGACAAGGAGAATCTATGCCAGCAATCCATGTAGCTATTTTCCAATGAGTAATCCAAGGATGTTTCAGGTTTTCTTTGCAAGACTGAGATGCATCGATGTATGCATGTAAGAAATTTATCTTGGGGAGTTCTACTTTGGATTTGTCACCAATTGCTTTAGTAGAAGCAGTGACTTATTACGTCAAGTAGATATATTCATAATGTAACAGGGACATCTGCTGGCTGTATAAAATATATATAATCCTCAGTCTTAAAATTTGGGTGAATGGAAGGTCCCGGAATATTTGAACAAACCACAAACCAACCTGAAAAAGTAGCTTGTTGAAAGTTTTTTTTTTTTTTTTGGTTTTCCTCGCCTTTCGCAGGGCTAAGATTAACGTTGGTTTCTGAAATTTCCAGGGAGAGGAAATGAGTATAGCGATAAATGTAGATCAGGCCTGTGGTATCAATAGATGCTGAAACTGTGGCCCAGTAGTTCTGGCAATGAGAAAAGCCAAATGGAAGCCAGTGAAGGAAACACAAGCGCATCGATATCTCAGACGTTCATTGTAGCTCTCAATGTGAGCTGAATGAAAAACATCAATCAATATCTGTTTCAGGGGTCAGCCTGGTTTTATTTGTGTTTTGAAAATTGCATACATGGACTAGTGTATGCTGTGGATAGAATGGGTGTTTTTGTTTATTTTTTGCTTAAAACGAGGAGCAGAATACCATGAAGTGTTATGTTGTTGGTAGTAGTGAACTGGGTCATTTATGAGCAGATGTTCAGTCACGCCTGTGTTATGACATGTTATAAATTATAAATAATGGTTGTGTTATTTTTGTTAGCTGTCTGTGTATTATTGTCATGCGGCTATAACTTCCTGACAAAACCCTTCTCATATTTCTCTGCAGCTGTTTTATAATTGATTTTTAAGCCTGTGACCCTGTACGAGATAAAAAGAAAATGGATGGATGGCTTATATAATCATTTGTTTAACTATGTATGGCCAATGGCCGTGGGTATGGGCTTAATACTTTAGCATTCATGATCATAAGAAAGGAAGCACATTTCATCTCTGTCTCCATTCATCTCAGACGCTTGGCTATTGTGTGCTGACACGTCCTGATGATGCCATGATACTTAATATCCGCCCACCTGTGGTTTAAACTGACATCTCTTCCTAAGGGAACAGAATCCCATTTATAAATCGTCCTATTGTCTATACCTTTGGTAGCCACGCTTTGAATTAATGTTTATCTGCGTATATAATCTGGGTTATCAATCCATTTTTTATGCACTTTATTATTTTTTTAATATGTAGGTCTGTCCATCTTTGTTTGCACAGTGGTCAGAAGAGATTTCCTGCCGGTTAATGTCTCTTTATCCAGAATTTGAACTATGTTTGTCAGAATAGATGTTCCGATCATGCTGGCAAACACCTCTATAAAATTGTCAGAAACGTGTTGCGACAGATCAGGGATAATTTTGTCTGCTCTGTTAGCATCTTAAGGAAAGTGATAGACATTCTTGTACAATATCAAACGTCACAGTCTTGCGATGTTTTCTAATGCAAAAACAGTAGCTTTGAGCTGCCATAATAACCTGCTGTTATGACACTCCACAGCAATGCTGTTGTGGTTTTCAAATGGACGGTGGAAGTAGTTTACTGTCACCATAAACACATGAACACTGGTGATTCTCAATTCCCAGAGTTCATTGCAATCGTTGGTCAAGTGCAAACCATTGTCTGGCTTTCAAAGGAAACCACCATATCCCATCTTGGGTTCACAAAGACAAAGATACCTTGTAAACTTTTGCAACCAATTGCTATTGAAAATCATTAGCTGGTCACCTCCTCTAAAGACATCTATTTCATGCAGTAATACCCCTCAACGTCTCAACAAGACCTGCTCAAGGAGAGTCCTGACTATACACTGGGGCGAATTTTTCCAGTTCACCGGCCGCCAGACGTAACTAGACAAGTGGGGCCAATCACTGACCTTCCTATCGACCACTCCCATTGACCTGGCTCTCCTGCTGTGTTTTCCCTTCCCTCTAAAAGTTGACATGTTAATCGCCTAAGGAATTGACTCACAGAACCTCATCCACAATTCTTTACTTTTTTTCCACAGATACATGCATTTAGATGTTCATCTTGGGCCTGTAGTGTGTTCCAGGTCGATGCATTTCACACGATTAATTAAGCGAAGCATTAGGAGCCCTCATTTCTAGAAGGGGCCAAATAGGCACTCCATTATAACATTAGCAAACTCTTAATGGAGCTCTCCTTTATACAACTATAGTGGGGAGAACGCCACTGCTTCTATCAAACTCCTCTATGGGGGAGGTATCTCAATGAAAGGTTCATGAGCAAAACTCAAGTGCAGAGAATCGTTTTGTTAGCGTGCGCTAACTGAGCATCCTTCCAACCTCTTAAATGTTTTATTACATGCCTTTCTATGCAGTCTTTATCTTCCTGTTAATCCCATTCCATCTTTTCATGTGGTCCATCTCAATAGTGAGTCAGTAAAACATCAGGGTACTTATGTACCATTACATTTCGTGATCCAAAATTTTCAACATTTTGTCAGATTTAAGTTTGAAAAGCATTTCTTTTTCAGAAAAGATGGTTTTTGTCTGATGTTGTAGGTATAGTCTGTTGTTGCTGTTGTTGTTTCTTAACAGTACCAAGTGAATACATGTGAAATTGAGAGAACTTTTGTTCAAAAATTAAAAATAGAAATGTTGATAACTCCTTTTCCCTATAACTGTGTCTTCATATGATAATCTTGCTGTAACTGCAGATTTTTGGGGTGCACACTTCAGAGCTCAGGCATGTTTACTGTTCTTAAGCTCGGGTTCTCACAGAGAACACTGGAAAAGTTCACAAGTAGAACATTCAGCAGAGTTGGGGAAAAAATAATAAATAAAAAACCTTTTCACTCAGAAAGGCTTTTGGCACAGCTCAACCAAGTTCTCAGGTATGATGCAGCAGGCATGACCTTAACAGATGATGAAACTGCGTGTTGAAGGATCCAAGTTGGCAGGTGATACAGGACTTCAGATCTGGTTTGTCATACACATGGGTTTCGGTAAACACTGCAATACCGGCCAACCTGGTACATGCCCAAAGTTTTCCCATAACAATCAAGAACAGCATTGACATATCAGTGTTATACTAGCATAGCTGAATAGTTTGAGTGATACACATTATGCAACTGACAATGCAAAGAGAACATCCTCTATTTTGAATCTCACTAGGATTATAATGTATGTGGCTTTCAGTACTCACAGTTCGAGATGGGAAGGTCCAACTCATGAGCAGATGTTTGCTTTAAAAAGTTTCTTTTTGATTTATTGTAGCTTTCATTCTAAACATTTTCTCTGTTGTGCTGAAAATCCAACATATTGCTTTACATACCGTAAATCATCCCTGTGAATTCTTAGGTAGGCAGATATTTGATATATTTAACCTTTTCAGGAGAATGACAGCATTATTTTGCATGGGCAAATGCATAAATGAAATATTAACGTTAAGGGCCCTATTGTGCACCAGTAGAAAGCATGATGCAAAGTGGTTTTGCTAGTTTTATACCAGCGCATTCCTCATTTTCACGCCATGCGTGTATGTTTTCAAAATAACAAATGATTTTGCGCGCATTTCCTGCTTGTAGGAGTGGTGTTTTTTAAATGAGGTGTGGCTGGGCGCATTGTTGACGCATTGCTATTTTAAGGCAGCGAAATGACATTGCGCTTTTGACCAACAAAAACCACATCTAAGGCTCTATTTTGATGATCCAACAAAAAGTGTAAAGCGCATGGCAAAAGTAATATTTATGGGTGTGTCCAAATCCATTTTGCTATTTTGATGGTGGAAAAAACTGATTTTGCGCCAGAGCAAGGCACCTCATGCAGTAAACCAATCAGAATGGCACATCACCTCACCTTTAAAAGGCATGGGTGCATGAGCTATGGCGGATTGCTATTATAATGGCGTGTTTAACTGGCGAACCAGATTGGTTTTCGACCAAGGAAACGGACGTGCTCGTGCACGAAGTGAAAATGCGTGAGCACATCATTTACGGGAGCACCACTGTTCCACCTAAGCCTTTTGAGGTGAAGCAGGCAAGGGAATAAGTTGTACTCTATAATAAAACATACATGAATGAAATAAAATAAAATAACAAAAAACCATTAGTGCACTTCGAGCGTGTACCTGTGTCCATAATGAGTAGCATGCACTCGCAGATTTCTCAAACGCGTCCCCTAAATATGGTTTAATAATATGCTACTGACTTTAGACGTAGTTTTTGTTGGTCAAAAGCGCAACGTCATTTCGCTGCCTTAAAATAGCAACACGCCGACAATGTACCCAGCCACACCTCATTTAAAAAAAACCACTCCTACAAGCGGGAAATGCATGCAAAATCATTTGTTATTTTGAAAATGTGCATGGTTGGTGTGAAAATGAGGAATGCGCTGGTATGAAACTAGCAAAACCACTTTGAGTCTTGCTTTCCACTGGTGCAAAATAGGGCCCCTAAAGTCAGTGGCGTACTATTAAGCGATATTTAAGTGGTGCATTTCAGAAACATACGGGTGCACGATGCTCATTATGGACACAAGTACACGCTCGAAGTGTACTAATGTTTTTTGTTATTTTATTTCATTCATATACGTTTTGTTATACAGTACAACTTATGGAGAGAAATTTGTCTCAAAACGATTCATTTTGCAACAAATTTTTCTCCATATTCCCACACGTGCTTCACCTCGACAGACTTAGGTAGAACAGCGGTGATCCCATAAATGATGAGGTCGAGCATTTCCACTTCGCACACGAGCATGTCCGTTTCCTTAGCCGAAAACCATTCTTGTTTGCCAGGTAAACGCCATTATAATAGCAATCCGCCATAGGTCATGTGCCCCTGCCTTTTAAAGGTGAGGTAACGTGCCATTCTGATTGGTTTATTGCATGTTACGCCCAAAACACACCTCTGAATAATTAAGAGCGTTAGGACAACCTTTTTGCGGCTTGCGCTGGTGCGAAGTCTGTTTTTTCTGCCTTCAAAATAGCATAATGGATTTGGACACGCCCATAAATGTTACTTGCACCTTGCGCTTTACGTTTTGCATTGGATCGTCAAAATAGAGCCCTAAGTCTGACATCCCACAACAATAAATGATGCTGTTGCAAAATTTGAGACATTTGTTTTAAAGAACATGACCAGAGATAACCTTATGAGAGGAAATGACTTTTTTGGCGTGTTGTCTTTCTGAGTCTTGCCGAACGAGATTTGAGTATTGTGTTGATTAGACACCGGCTGGTGTTGGTTTATAATTTGTGCCATTCTTGTGTCAGCATGCAGGAGTAAGTGTATTTTTTTCTTGCTTAACAGCATATGTCACATATGAAGCTCTATTTCGAAACAATTCTTTCAGTTTTTTAAATTTTTCATTAAATCTTTTTAGCCCCAGTGCACCTTATGTGCCAAAAAGAACTTAAATTAAGCATTGATAATCACCATAAAGCTTGTGGAAAGTAATGATTTAACTGTTTTGTCCTTGGCTATCTAATATTTATTGTATGATATTACCTGGACACAGTTCATTATCACAACTTTGTATCACTTTTACCTTAATATCTTTGCCATCTAAATTTTCCAAAGGAAACTATTTTCCTCTTATTCCAGTTATCATGCAATTCTTCATCTGAACATTTAAAAGCACCCATATCATAAACACCCATATCATAAAAAAAACAATACATTTTCTCCACTCTTTCACCAGCTTATACCTACCTCTTCCACATGTCCTGTTATTTAGACATGGTGATAATTACATTTGACAGAGATGACAGCAATATGTTATGATTCTCCCAGTTGGAAAATTACGTTTTATCTCGATTAAATGAAAACGGACCGAAGTAGAATGGCCCTAATTACGGGGCAGAATTAAACGTCTCTCAAAGAAGGACACACAGAGCCAAGGTGGAAGAACAATGGTAGAGTGGAGGAGAGAAGGAGAAAGAGAGACAGTGGAGGAAATAAATGTCCAACAGCTCGACATCTGTCAACTTTAATAACATCCCCTTCAACAACGTAGTAATTGGAAGGTCAGTAGCTGAGCGTTTACTTTTGTCAGATTGGTAGATCCTTCAACATGGCCTCGTGACCTCCTGCTGTGCTGTTTCAAAGCAAAGCTGAAAGGAAAAATAAAGAAAGGCATCTTATGTTTATCCCCAGACTACAATATGATGTGTGGTTGGCTGGGTATAGGAGTTGTGGCACCTGTCTGACATACGGAGCCGGTGATGGAAGCATTGCAGAATTCTGCGTACTCTCCAGGCTCAGATTCTCTTGCTGTCTGCAATGCCTGCAGGCTAATGGCACTGACGTGGAATGCATTAGGAAATCACAGTTTTTATCTTACAGATCTGCCCATAGTGATTGTCCTGCTCTGCTAACATCTAACATCCTAGGATTCAACTTGGTTTTCTCACCACCAGAATGCCAGTTATAGGATGTGACCACGGTGCCAGCATGTGGTCATAAAATGCAAAGAGCCACAGTGTGTCTAATGTTAGCGCAATTCTTCACACTTCGCGACGTTTGCCCAAAAAGCCGCAATCTGCAAGCCTCATGAACAGTGAGGGGGGAACAATGTGTTCACCAGTATGTTGAACATTTGTTATTGTAAAGCCAGAGGAGGAACAAATCGCCATCAGAAAGATTTCACTGATCAAACCTTTTACTGTGCAAAAAGCTCACATACATACATACATACATCTTTCATAACCACTTATCCAGTTCAGGGTTGTTGTGAGTCTGAAGCCTATCCCATGATGCACAGCAGAGGACACCCTGGACAGGAAGTCCATCATTTGCAGCCCACACTCCTACACATACCTCTTTCATATTAATAAATCACTTGTGAACTGAATGACATATGTGCCTCTAAGCAAGGAAACACAACTATGGGTACTTAATCAGATATTTCAGTGGCCTCTGCATTCAATTGCACTAATTCTCAGCCAGCGAGCCCAGAGTATAATGAGAGACTATTAATTAGAGCTTGTGCAAATATGGTGCATATTTCTAAATAAGCAACAGCTGTTTCTCAGACGAGAAACACTCCCTGCCTCCTTCCTCAATCAGGAAACATCTGGGTGAGATGGTAGAGAAACCTACACGCAAACCCACACATAAACACACACACACACAGTCTTGAGGCACATTAGAGAAATGTAGTCCAGACATGGTGCCATTGAGAAGCCATGTTTACTAAGTGTTCAATCTGTTGCTTGGTCTGTGCAATCTACACAATCATGGCTGAACCAGGTTGACAGTGACTCACACACATACAGGAAGGCAGGTCTCTAGTATAAAACAAATATGCAGTTTTCTGTTATTATCTCCCAAATAACCTTGGTCCTTCCATGTCGTCCTGAATGAAAAATATGACTTCATTCCAGTCCAGTAGGGAGTGTTACAAACCACACAAAACCTTCAAAGCAGGTGCTAATGGAGATGATTGATTCTTGTCTGCTTGTAGAGTGCCACTGATACCATCCCAAAGCAATTGTTCCAGTGTTATGAAACGTGGTAAATCTGTTAAGGCAACAAAGTCATTTCCACCCATTGTATTACAGGACTATTCTAATGACAGCCTTTTTATTCCATGAAAGCACCCATTGTATAGATAACAGAGAAAATGGAAAAACTTTTTTGGTTTTGCCTCATTACCTAGCTAATATACCATAACTTTTTAATCTTTTTTTTACACTTATAATTACCAGATCTTGCTTTTATAAGATCTTTTAATTTATTTCTCTGCTTTCCACCCCTCAAAACTGCTCCTGAACTCTCTGTGTGCATGCATGCGTGCGTGTCTCAGTCTTGCTCAGATTAGCTGCTGGATGCTCCGGGTCAGGGAAGGGGCCTCCGGTGCCTATTCTTGGACTATTCCGCTATATGAGTCACGCACCGATGCTGAGCGCGTTGTGCTCTCTGTACATCTGTCCTTATGTGAACAGTCTATACCCGCGAGTATCCAAGGAGTAAACAAGTCATTGGAAGCTCTGTCTGCTAAATATTGGTCAAGCAACAAGTATCAGTTTAGCCATCTCCATTTGTTTCAAGTGCCTTCTGATTCTTTGCTATAATGCATTACAGCCCTCCGTGAGTTTGTCGAGAGTATATCTGCTGCTTCTGCAAAACACAGATAGGGCTGTTATAAATTACACTCGAGGAGGGTGTATGTATGTGTAATTCACCTCGATATATTGTTCAGCTCTTGTAGCACTCCATTCTTATAATTCCCATCTTGCTGTCTGTGATTAAGGAAACACTACTGCAATAACTTTTCACTAATAAATATTTTATTAGCCTTAAGAGTCATTGTACACTTCAAGGACAAACAAAATGCAATTGATCTATTTAGATATGAGTTATCTTTGAGACATTACTTAAGTACTATCTAGCTATCTTTTCACAATGTTTCTCAATAGCTTTATCATTTTCTAATTAGCATCTTTTTTTTTATTATTTTACAGCTCCAATTAACCCACACCTTCGTAAGTATTCCTCCTTTTTACATTTTAGCTTTGTATAGTTATGTAAGCTATTCTGTATACATCATGACCTTAGTGTAACTGGAATATGTTTTTGTTACAGGTGTTCCTAGTGTTTAACTTTAATTTGGAATCAAAATACTGCACATTGATTTATCGTAGTGCAGTTGGTTGAATGCTTTGGCTTTCTGCTTTGCAGTGAATGTCAGCTCACTAATGGGACCATGTAGAGAAGCCAAAAAAAGGCCTATGATGGTGTGTGTGTTTGTGTATGTGTACCATGTTTATATTACATTGTGGGGACAAGATGTCCCCAGGAGGTAATATAAACCTGACATTTTTACCTTCTGGGGACATTTGTCGTGTCCCCACAAGAGAAAATTAAATTTTATAAAAATGTGTGAAGGTAATCAAAAAACCAAAACCATGCACAGATTTTTGAGGGGTGTAAAATAAGCCTTCGGGGAAACTGAGGAACACCCTTTTAGTCGTGTGCATGGGGAGTAACGTCATCCTTTCAAGGGCCAAAAGTCTGGTGTTTTGTTGGTTTATTTATGGTTAAGGTTTGGGCTGGGTAATGGTTAGAGTTGTCATAATTAGGATTAGGGTTAGGCCCATAGAAATGAATGGAAGGTCTCCATGAGGTCAGAAAAACAAACATGTGTGTAGGGCGGGGGCAGCGGGGGGACAATCTTCACAAGTGATAACATCACTCAACCAATGAGGTTTATTCCCAAACCAATAATTCACCCAGGTGACCAGGGTGTGACTGACTGGTTGACCAGATTTGGTGCCACTCACTGGCCATGGCAGAACTCCTTGACATAACAAAAAGCAGGTTCTTAGGCCATGAGTGATAGTGAAACACATCCCCACCTTGTCAAAGCCACCACTAATATTGCGGGGGACCTGCACTGATTTTAATAAATCAGTAAATATATGTACAATCCTAAGTCATCAAAGCACTGCTGAACTATCTTCATTTGTAACGAGTGTTATGTAATTCTGCCTGACATCAGTGTATACAACCTAGCATTTCATTCTCAGCTAGAGGCCAATGAACATGTTTAACTCTTAAATGAAGCTCATGCAGTTAACTGCAGGTTCTGTTGATCATTATTGGGCTAATACAGTTTTTTATGTATTTCAGCTGAAATCTGCATTAGGTTCCAAATACTGTTTTTCTGAGTTCTTGGGTCATTTGGCACTTTGTCACAACATAATACATAGGCATAAGTATGTGGACATTTGTATTAATGAGTGGAACTGGCTAAATAAGCCATACCCAATGTCAACACGGATGTATAATTAAGCACACAGCCATGCAATGTCCAGCAGAAAACACTAGCATCAGATTGGGTCAAACCAAACCAAAGAGGTTAGTAACCTTAAATGTGGCACCATCATAGGATGTCACCTGTCATAAAAACCATTATCAGACTTCCTGGTTAACTGCAAGTGAAGTGGTGTTTAAACTTCTAAAAGCAACAAGAGTTCAGTTGTGTTGTGGTGGGCCACACAAATGAAAAGGGACCTGATTACTCAACCCCGCTTAGTAGCTTAATGGCAGCAAAACCCACAAATAATATTCCATCATCTTATGGAAAGAGTACAGGCTGTTACAGCAGCAAAGGGAGTACCAGCTTCCTATTTATTCCCTTTGCTTTGGAATGAGATGTTGCACCTGCATGTATCCACATACTCTGGTCCCTTTAGTGTCTGTCTAATTGTGACCCGAGGAGCGTAGCGTGCAACCTGCTCTCCCTGCTATCTGAAACAGGAGAGTTCCACTGCGGCTTTGAGGAGGAGCCCATTTGCATGTTCACCCAGGAGAAGAGCGATGATTTCGACTGGACCAGGCACAGCGCGGCCACCCGGGACACCAAGTACACCCCCAACACTGGGCCCAGCAGCGATCGCGCCGGCTCCAAGCAGGGTGAGCGGAGATACAGTCTGCATGGGATGCAGTATCTCCTTTCACTAACCCTGTTATTTAATTGTTTTCTCATAATTTAGTTAACAAGTCTAGAGGCTATTCTCAAGGACAGTGTGTTAACAAGAAACCTCTTGGTCAAGCTACACACCGGCATGCAGACTTAACCCGGTTTATAACGTGCCTGCAAACTTCATTCCATTGTCATTACTGTCCTTACCCGCGGCCCCCTTTTGGAACAGATGTTGCCTTATTACCTTCCTCCAATTTCTCCTCCTCCCAACAGCGAGGAGGCAAGGACGTGAAACTCTGAATACAGATCGGCTCCCTGCTTGAGTCGATGTTATCAGTCACTGCAGAGGCATTTTGTCATATGATATGATTTTATACACAAACGCAGCCTTTAAAGGAAATCCAGAGCCAACCATCTTGTTTGGTGTGGATTCACCACACACCCTTCCATGCCATGTGTGTGCCTGATAATGCGTTTGAAGCTTTAAGGATGTGATTTTCCTGGTCTGGCCTCAGAAGCAGAGAGGTTATTACGCTAACTTATATGTTTGGTTTTCATAGCTTCTTCGACCTACTGCAGGCACAGGGACACTGGTGTTTACTTTCACGTTAGGTTCTCACTCTCTGTTTCGACACTAAAAATCGAGCTATAACAGAGAAGGCATTAAATTCAAAAGAACCATGTCTAGATTCGAACCTGCATTTTGTCTTCTATACCGAGAAACCCTCTCTTATAGAAATGCTGCATTAGAATTAATTCCAAACGGTGAACATCTTTAAATTTCAAAATGACACCTTTCTATGTAATAGGTTTTTTTAGTACCTTTGGTGATAATTGTATTGTGTGCAAGGTGTCCATACAGGGGTGTAGATACTGGGGGTGGCGACGGAGATATTAGACGGAGGTCCCGTCTAATATTTTATTATAATTCATTTGTGCCCCCCCCAATGAATAGACCTTTGCCTGTAAGTAATTGTTAATAGTAAATAATTAGTTTGGTACAGTTCCTCAACTTATGTTGCAAATGCATTTAACATTTAGCAATTTTGAAATAAATTGTAGTAGGCAGTGGCATAGGACCGGAATGAGGGGTGGGGAACACAATATTTCAGCAAGCTGTTTTTATACCCTCAAATAAAATAGGCATGTGATATTAAAATTAATCTCTGACGTACCTGTGTCCACTCCAATGCTGAATTCCCTCCTACATCCCAGTGACCATATAGCTGACTTTTTTTACTTGATGAGATGTTTACTTAGGTAAGCAAAGAGCATTTTTAGTGGAACGTTCAAAAAAAGACCTAGATGAAGTCAACCATTAGTACTTGTCTTGTAGCTGACTTTAAAACTGTAGCTTTTCAGTTTACTCTTCTCGATTATGCTGCCAGTATAATTCTATTGATTCCCATTCGTTCTTTTTTTAAACCCAATGGGTTAGATTTTTTTGTGTCCACCTAGCTGTACAGTTCTCATGGCTGCTATTAACGACACTATAATTATTGCAGAATGGTTACCATTGTTCATTTTATAAGTGCGTTATGCTTCTTCCACTACGTTTGACCTGTGATTGCTCTGCATTCCTTGTCACTATAGTGCTGTGAGAAAGTATTTTGGATTTTGCAGACCTCCTTGTCTCCGTAGGAACAGCTCAGCCCTCAATTAGCGAAGGACAGGCGTAATGAAATATGTGTCCGATGCCATCAAGCTGTCGACATCCGCTTGAAGGAGAACAGGGATGTCAGCCATAAATCTGCAAAGTCCCATAGCAATTTGATGTAGTCTCCATTCATTAAAATTTGAATGAGAGCCAGTCAAAATCAACTAATTATTTGGCGGGATTCCTCAGGGAGACATCGGCTGAAGCATTCTTGTCTATATCGGCAATTGGACACAGCTTGAACAGTAAATAATGCAAAGCTCTAATTACCCAGGTCTTTAGAATTTCAAGTACATTGTCCAGGTTTTCATTATGGCTAAAATTCATTGTGACTTTGTAATTATTTGTTATTAGGTGTGACAGATGTTCTAATAAGATGAAAGTATTTACATGGGGTTGGAAAGCATTTACGAGGGGAGTCCACAGCTTGTCTGACGAATGTCAGTACATCGTGTAACTGGCTTCCAGTGGGCTTGCGAGGAAGATGTTCTTGGTGAGATAGTTTGTACTGTGCCGTTTGAGGTTGCCGATTTGCGGCCCAAAGGTGGCCTTTTGTAAAGGGTACTTGGTCTAGATTACATCTTCAATCTTCAAGCTGCGTAATTAGCTAAAGTGTTAAATCGTTAGCTGTGTAAACAGCTTTAGATAGAAGTGTTTGGTTATGATAATAATTGGTTGTCTGAAATGTCTCCTTTTCAGTGAGATCCTCAAAAAAAGTTTGTGGGAATTATGAGCTCTAGAACCACTCTTTACTTGATAAATGCCCATCATCAATGCACACTCAGAAAAAATCATAATTTACACGTTGTATATTGCTGGGCAAACCCCTGTTATTCCTTATGGTCCCTGTTATAGCAGGTATATTGGAGAGATTACTGAATGGGTCCAGATGACAGCGTGATTGCCATGGAAGTGATTGTTTTGATCGAAAATCTCACCAGAGGCTCTCACAGAGTCTCACAGAGTCACGCAGTCACATGGTTATTGAGTTGTAAGAATTCAGATAAGTTTTCAAGGACCAGTGCCTTCTACCTACAATGCATTGTGCAGGGGTGGCCTTGAATGTGTAGCAGCTGAGATGCCTTTCAGCTTAAAAGATATTCATCTGCTCGGCAGAGAACACAGACCTTGGTAGAAATGTATGGAAATGAGCTGGAAATTTTAATGGTAGTTTGACATGGCATAGAAACCAAATCTTATATAAACTGTATGGTCTTAGCTAGGTGCTGAACAGGTCACACCTTTCTGTGGATCCAGAAGAACACCAAAGAATTACATGGTGTACCACCCAGCAAGGGTTCAGGTCCACAAAATACAATGCCCTTTTCTTTAAGGAGGCAAGGCGTGCATTTAGCTGGTTCTCTAAATTAATTCTTTTGCTCGCTGAAGGTTGCCGTTGTTCTAGAGGATGTGGTTCTGTAGAAATTAGCATTGACATAATTTATTGTTTTTTACTAAACCTATGGTTTTCTATTACTTTTGTCACCACTGTAAATTTTAGATTTATAAGCATTTATTTTTACCACGCAGGATTCTATATGTACATTGAGACCTCTCGACCTCGTTTGGAGGGAGAAAAGGCACGACTCCTGAGCCCCACCTTCAACGTGGCCCCCAAAAACCCATACGGGACCACCAACACTGCCTACTGCTTCAGCTTCTACTATCATATGTATGGCAAGCATATAGGTAAGCACATGTTATGGCATGTCACCTGTGGCACAGAAACAGATTGTAAAAACAATGCATTATCAGGCTGTATGTTTCTTTATGTAATAGGGTGGCTCAGTGGGTGCCACTGTCACCTCATACCTCCAGGGTTGGGGACAGGAATCCTGTTCTCACTCTGCCTGCCTCTGTGTGACTTTGCACTCTATCTCCATGCTGCTGGGTTTCCATCAAGCAATCCACTCCGATCTCTCCTACAGTTCAAAGACGTACGGCTTGGCATCTCAGAATTGCCCATAGTGTGTAAATGTGTGCTCTGTGATAGACTGGCAGCCGGCCTAGGGTATTTCCTATGCTGCCTGGGATAGACTCCAAACCCCCTCGTGACCCAGTACCGGATGAGAAGTTGGAAGTCGGATTGGACAAGCATAATTTGCTTTACCAAAGTACATTAACCTAACTGTCACGCATTTTCAGTGAGTCTCACGCAGTTTGATGAGCACACCATCCTTTGTGATTTCTTTGGTAGGGTCAGCGGTGTCCTACATGTCACACTGTATGCAGATATTTTCCTTGAACAAATTTAACATTGTAATTCATTGATATGAATATATACAGTAAGTTATTTTCAAAACATTTATTATTGATTATTTTTGCAGTTTACACTATGAAGGGTAATTCCAGGACTGGTCGTGGTAGGCATTTCTGCAACACTGACAGAAACTCTGTTTCTCAAATCATTTGTTTTGTGCCGAAACAGGTGGCAATTTTCACCTGTTACACCAAAATGCTTGTCTATTTGTATAAACATTGAGCACAGCAGAGCAATGAAAAAATTGTACTTGTTACATTTCTGATTGGTGATTTCTGACATATATTCTCCATTTCCTATCCTTAGTGCATTTCCTGGCTTTCGCTGGGAATTTGGATGGATTTAAAGTGTATAAATCACTATGACAAAAGGCAGAAAAATATAGGACCAAGACCAGAGCTTAGCCAGGCTCTTCAAAAGCCATGATGGTGTCTCATGACATCCAAAATCCAACCTATTATTCCAGTGAATGCTTGGTAAACTGTTGTGACGTTTTGTGACAGAGACAGGTGAATGTGTATCCTACTCATTTATCATCCAAAAGATTATCAACAGCCAGCTATATTGACAGCTGTAGCCAGGTGTGCAAATGGCCGGCATTGTGGCAGTTAGTGGACTTAGAAAACAATGAGAGGAAGCTTCACCGATGCTTAGCAAAGGTTAGACATGCCTTGGCATTTATCATTCACTCGTATTAATCACCTTCAGTGGTGCAGCCCTTGTACATCATCGTGCGTGTTTTGTGGCCAGTTGAGAAAAGGCTCTTATTTCACCATTATTGTTTCTTCTCTTTGCTTTTATCATTTTAGTCCATTAGACTTTGAAGGCTGATGCTCTCTAGTCATCAGAAACGGCATGAGCTAGTATGAGCTTAACTAGTGCAGCAACATGAAACCTTGGAAGGCAGCTAGATCCTGTTGGAGATGAGCTTGTTGGTGAGGACTGTTCCCTGTGTTTAATTAACCCCAGCTGGATGCATCTGGCATGTTCCATTCAAATACCCGTGGTCTGTAATATGAAGGCTAGGGGGTTAAAGACACTATTTAAGCTGGATCTGCAGTTTTTC
>JAACJT020000047.1:386329-396595 GCA_009936485.2 Gymnarchus niloticus
TGTTAAAATAAACCTACCAGTGACATTATAGACTTTTCATTTCTTTATAAATGGGTCAACTTAGGATTTCAGCAGGGGGTCAAATAATTATTTCCCTCACTGTACCAAATGTGTCCAGATTGGACAAAAAACTTTGCCCTAGTATGCAAGGATAAATAGGGCAAATTTTGCAAATTTGCCACAAAACAGCTGGAGCTGCTGAACTCTGATTAAACTGCCGATGGAACTATGCAAATTAGCAGAGATTTTAAGCGTTTTGAAGGGATCAGAACTTGATGGAACCCATGATGTCACAATATAGGTTGGTATGGAGATACTAAAATGGGGCCTGTAGAGCTCCCTTTGGGGGCAATGGTCCTATTTTGGGCGGCTGAGTGGGTGGACATATGTACCTTCTGGCCAAATTGGATGCTGCCGGGACGAGCTGGGCTGGGCGTTGCATTTCAGGGAAGAATCAGAATAATAATAATAAAATATAACCACAAGCGGTTATGAGCGGGTTAAAGCACACATAACAACAGGAACAACATGCCCCATTGACTAAAGCAAAAATCAAAAGTAGTTTTGATTGTCGCGCAACTGCCAGTGCCAGCACTGCCTACATGGCCTCTGTGAAGCATCCATAGACAAGTGAGGGCATAGGCTGTTGGGGCATGACCATGGAATTCTGCTAATAGCACAGATTTTAAGCGTTTGATTGGTTTAGAACTCAGTAGAACCTATAATTTCGGGGCAACGAGCCCGATTTACATGGCTGAGTAGTGGGTGGGTTTATGCAACTTGTGGCCAAATTGGGTGTTGCTGAGACTTATGGGTTGGTCTGGATTGATCAGAATGGGCTGAAGCAAGCAATTCTGCCATAGACAGGTAGAGGGGGGGTTAGCACTTTGAGTGTGGCCTATGGCCACACCAAATGGCGCACATTGGATTTTTGGGATAATTACTGACCAGCTGGGTCTGCTGGTTACGATACCAAATGTTTTCAGATAGGACAAAAATCCTTGAACTAGTATGCAAGGAAAAATAGGGCAAATTTTACAAGTTTGCAAAAAAGAATTCGCCGGGAGCTGCTGAATTCTAATTGGTTGGCCGTGGAATTATGCAAATTCAGAGATTTTCAGCATTTTGATTGGTTCGGAACTTAAAAGAACTCAGTAGAACCTATGATGTCACAGTATCATTGCTACGGAGATACTAAAACGGGGGCTGTGGAGCCCCCTTCGGGGGCAACGGGCTTGTTTCGGGCGGCTGAGTAGTGGGTGGGAATATGCAACTTGTGGCCAAATTGGGTGTTGCTGAGACACATGGGCTGGACTGGGCGTTGGCTTTCAGGGAAGAAAAAGAATCATCATAATGTCACCTCAAGTGGTTATGAGTGGGTTAAAGCACACATAACAACAGGGATACCATTTTGGATTAATTATTGACCAGCTAGGTCTGCTGATTACAACAATACCAAATGTGTCCAGACTGGATGAAAATCCTTGAACTAGTATGCAAGGATTATATCATAATATAACAAACTAGGCTGGAGCTGCTGAATTCTAATTGACTGGCTGTGGAATTATGCAAATTAGCAGAGATTTTAAGTATTTTGATTGGTTCTGAGCGCTCTAGAACCCATGACATCACAAATTCATTGCTATTGTTCTGCACAGAACGTGCTTGAACCCTAATAATAATAATAATTAAATATAACCACAAGCGTTTATGGGCAGGATCAAGCATGGAGTACTAACGGACAACATAAACCCCTGACTATAGCAGACAACAATCGCAATTTTGACTGTTGAACAATGCAAAAAGTTTTGATTTGTGGGTTGAAGCAGGTTATGTTGAACTAGGTAATTGAGGAACATAGTTACTTGGGACAGGGCCTTTGGTCACACAGTCCTGGAATAGGCAGTGTGGGTTGTATCATACAGTGCTGGCATAGACAGTTTGGGGTATAACTATTTGGGATGTAGACTGCAGCAGTCCTGGCATAAGCTTTGAAACCTACATAGGCATTTGGGGGGCCTGTGTACTTGGGGCGTGGTCAACATAGGATTTTTGGGATAAATTTTGACCAGCTATGCCTCCAGTGCAAGCAGGGTTAATATGGGGTTGATGTATGCAGTGCTGGAATGGTTAGAATAGGCTGAAGCATGCAGTACTGCCATAGGCCTGGGGGGGGGGTTTAAGCACTTTGAGCAGGTAAAAGGCATCTTGTGGCCAAATTGGGTCATACTGGGACTTGTGGTTTGTGCATTGCATTTCAGGGAAGAATAATTATGAAAAATCAGAAAAAGTAGGGGAAGAAGAAACTATTCGGACTGAAACAATAGAGTTCTTCACAGAACATGCTTCATCCCTAAAAATCCAGACTTAAACAATAGCGTTCTGCACAGAACATGCTAGAACCCTAATAAGACAACTAATCAGAACTCAAACAATAGAGTTCCACAAGGCTTTTTACATAAATTCTACAACAGCAATTAACCCTTTAAAACTGGGTGATGGGCAGGCATGTCAAAAGTGTAAAGTTTGTGAAATTAACATCACTATCTCCATCAGTATTTGTTGCACAAACACAAAAAAATCAACCTCACAAACCTTCATTTGTCTACTTTATAATGTGGCCTCTCACAACTTACAACATCAACCTGTGTTTTCATAAAATGCATACATATCACAACAGGCTCTTTTTAAATCTCAAAGCAGAACCGTAAATAACTCTGCATGTTTATGTCGGACAGAAATGACACACTTCAAACCTTAAGGTGTCTTCTTTCTAATGCGCCCAGGCACAAAAAACACAAATATTCATTTTATATAAAATATTGAAACAATGCTAACAGATGCCATTTCCAGAGCAGCCTGTTCTTCTGACACTACGGGACGTGTCCTGAGCTAATGACAGTCTAAGCGGGGAGGTGCAAGTAAAGGTTATGGGAAATGGTTTTGATTTCAAACAGAGAATTAACAAAGGAATTAACTTACAATATTTCAAACAAAGAATACACAAAAATTACTGCTTTCTGGATGAAGCGTTTCATATACCTAATTTTAATTCCGCAATATTCCAATTTTTTTTTACAACATTGAAGTGATGAATCAAAAAAATGTTGATATTAACTTGTTGTATTTATTCACTTGAAAAGTGGCCAGAACTAAAGATTTACCATTCTTTTGAGTAAGTACTGTATGAATCTTTATTCATATTTTTTTCTTCAATCCTTGTATACATAACATGGCATATTCAATGCTTTCATAACCTTACAGTATTTATTTTGGCTGCTTATGGCCAGAACAGCTTTTTTTAAATAGGTTACCAATAAAAATATCACTCAATATTTGAAACAGAAGATAAAAAATGGATTACTAAGCAGATTTCCTAATGCAACAGAATTGCGTTGTTTACTTTTCTCATTCTTGTCACTAAGGCTTCCAGAAACACTTTAGAGATGCCTGGACATACTCTGCATTTTTCAGCAACATGAAATATCATGATTTCAAGTCCACATGTTTATTTTCAAGACAAACATGGCTACAATGCCATGATAACAATATTTACTACGATTTTATGTTCTTTGATTTTTTTTTTAACCAAAAAGACTAAAACTGAAAGAGTTCTAAAATTCTTTTCCTTAAATATGAATCTTTATGTATATATACAATGGAATATTTCAGATGCTTTCAGTAGTGATTCTGGCTGCTTACGGTTTAGGAAAGCCTTGTTTTGTTATAGGTTACCAGTAAGAATATTACACAATTTTTCAAACAAGATAAACAAAAAGATAACTGAGCAGCTTTCCTAATGCCAATTTTCAGCATGTTTCTTATATTGTAACAAAGCTGAAACAGAAAAACGTTATTCAGAAGATTACGTTCTTGTGTTTTTTCATACAAAAAGAGGCCGGTATGGAAAGAGATTCACAATTCTTATACATATGGATATTCAACATTTGTGCATGTGACCTATGGCATTTGCTGCCCTTTCAAGCTTTTGTTATAGCAAAAGTTTGCTGGCAAAAGTATCATAAATAGTTTGAAAAGTTTTTCTTATTGCTTGAATCTCAAGAGGGAATAGGGCCATTTTTTATGCAGCTTCTGGAATAGTGTTTGGGAAACATCCCATTTTACAGAAGTACGTTTCAGTACATGTCCTTAGATTGGCAATGTCAATGGTGTTTGAATTGCCTGTAATGTTCCTAATGCAAAAATACACATTTTCTATTTTCATTTGTGTTTTACAGAAGTGGTGATTAAACTGAACCTTTTTTAAAAAAAAGCTTTAAAATTTAGTTTAAAAAAGTTTTTTAAAAAGTTTAAAAAAAGCTTAAAGCTTAAAAAACTTAGTGTTTTCCTTATTCTGCCATGTTTATTATTCCTATTTCTTTCAACAAACTAAAATGATCTTACTTTGTCTCTTAAAAGGATTTTGTGAATGACTGTACAACATTTGCATATTTGAGGCTTATGTCTACAATGGCCTGTGTTCAAAAGTCTTCTGACAAATGCCCAGGTTGTGGTTTTTGACTATATAAGAGCATGTTTTAAAAACCTGTGTGTGTGTGTGTGTGTGTGTATATATATATATAGAGAAATTTTCTGTGAAAAATTTATTCACCAAAAAATATACATTATTGTCAACACTAATGATTTTCTGAATCTGACTGAACACAGGAACATTGTCTTTTCTGCATGACATTCCTGCCAAGTGCTTACAATTATCACAGCAGAATGTTTTCATTGGTCTATACTCAACATGTCTCAACTATCATCAACTATCTATGGATGTTATCCATAGATAGCCCATGGCCACCTGATGACTTTTTGTCAGATTTGGTAATATTATGAGTATTTAAAATTTTTACTATATTTCCTATTCAAACTCATTTCATGTGTGTTCCTAAGTGACCCCAAACTTTTCAACAATAGTGTAAACCACAGAAGTAGTGACCACTAAATGACTGGGAGAAGCCAAGGATTGAGTGCATTCCCAAATTGTATCCAATCATTTGACATATAGTGTCCTAAATTCTACTTGTGGAAATTGGCAGTTCATTGCCATCTGTCTTTAGAATCCTGATGTTGTGTATCAAACACTCTAATATGGGGTTTAACCCATATTTTTTCAAATCTTGCATATGAAAAAGTGCTACCAAATGGATATTATTTAGAGCTGAATTTAATTTTGGCAGTAGGTTTCTAAGCACACAATAAAGAGCCCCAACTTAGTGCATCCCGTCTGGAACTAAGGGGGATTGCAGTTTCAAAATCATCATAGTGGAATTGTATTTGTAATTGACTGGGATGTTTGAAAAACAACAGATCAGCCTTTAAGTAACTTCCATCAAGCAAGTCATTATAATCACATGATCTCTGCGTTTCAGAAGATTCCCCTAGCAATCTAGGTACATTTGAATTTTGACACATACACTTTATGAATTCTAATATTGGCACATAAACAATGGTACCTGTAACTGGGACCTGACAGGAAGAGCCTACCTTTTTATTTTGTCTGATATCATACCTCATGCCAACTCTAATTTCAACTGATTCAACTACACCCCACATATCAAGGAAATTGTCACGATCTCGACAGAGCAGGCAGAGAGACCCAAATGCAGGAAAAGGGGTTTTATTTCCAGAACCAGGTGAACAGCCTTGGAGATGGTGATCTTGAGACAGAATCCATAAAACAGGCGAGGTAGGTTGGTAGCCGGGCGAGTCAATCCTGTGACGGGAGACACAGGGGTAAAACATAGCAGGTTATCAAGGAGCATTGGGGCTTGGCCAGGGATGGAAACACCAGGAGAATGAAGTGGCGAGAAGACATCAAGGACCAGGGCAGAAGAACACTCAGTAAGTAGCAAGAGGCAATACTATACTTCGTGGTGAGATTCTTGCAATGTCGTGCTTATAAATGGTAAAACCCATGATTTCAGCTGGTACGGAGGCATTCTTACAGAGGAAACTGGGGAATGGACATGACAGAAGTGTTTTTTGCTTTCCATGTTAAACAAATGGGTTTTCCAAATATGTTAAACTACCCTCAACTGCCGACCTGACTGTTATTAAGGAGAATAACTGATATTATCTTTTGGTGAGTCTGGGTGTGAAATCATTATGGAAATCAGTGGGGAAACCTTGGGGACCACCATCTCAGATTTGTAAAGAACCTAACTGATCACTATTGGTACTTTAGGATGACTGCAATTCTGCATAAAGTGAACCCTTACACTATTTAAATGTCTCCTAAAAGCTGAGAAAGTACAAAACTGGTGCCTACAACCACCTCACACACAAACCAATCTAAACTTCAATGAAGGATAGAAAATTATGTAACTCATAAGGAAGATGTCATTAGCTGGCTATTTGTATGCAAACTTTCACAACAGAAGCATATAAACATTGTTTGACAATTTCACATTGTTATAGTACTCTTGGTGACTTTCTTGTTAGGCCTACATCAATGTTGTAGATTGGGATTTGCAGAAAGGTGTAGACATTTGTGAGAGATTTTTCACAGGTAACGTTGAAAACGTAATGAATTTTAAAAAGTTCATCAATGGCACTCAGAGAGCTGGTTTGTACACAAGAGATGAGGTGCTTGTCAACAGCCACAAGGAAAGTGTTGGTCCCTTCTTGATTCATCCTACTGCAAATAGGTATAGTTGGCGACCTTCCCTCCCTCTGAGATGGTCTTCAATGCTGATACAAGACTGAAAATGGAATGACAAGAGAGTCTGTTTCACATTTGAATAAAATACGTTGTGCTTTAAAGAATAGTTCACTTTATAAGGAAATTCTTTAAAACTTTAATCATTTTAAAATCTTAAAAAATGAGTAAAGATATAAAACTTTAGGAGATTTCTGGTCTTTATTATAAGACCTGGCCTCCTGAAAAACCAAAGACCATGCAGCTGCCTATCAGTAAAGTTATAAGAGCTTATAGAATCAAGAATTTACTACTTCGTTCTATGGTCAACTGGTGAGTGATTGGATGATTCACTGATAACGTGTATCACTTGGTCTCTGATTTAAGAAAGGGTTCATGATCAGATCGGGGAGTTTTCCTGTAATCAAGAGTCCCGTGCAATACTACATGTTTTGAATATCTGCAGCCAGATTGCCTTTCACTTTTACTGTGTGCATCTTCTGCTTGGTATGTACCATTTGTGTATTGTATCATTGTATGTACTATGGTAAATTAGATAATTGTGTAGCTATTTAGTTTAATCTCTGCCTTTGGTCTGATTGGAACTAATGTATGTTATGCCTACCCAACAAATAAATTGTGTTCTGTTTAATTCTTGTCTATCTGAAATTGCTAGCTGTGCTGCGTTCTTCATGGTGGTGCTATTGCAATCCCTGGACAGGATTATTTAGTTACACTGGCTCTGCATAGCTAACACTTTATTCCATAGAAGCAACTGGCACACAGCCTCTGAGTTGAGATCAATCAAACTCACCATGCTTAAGCAGCCCTTGAGCTATATTGTACAAGCACACTAATAATTCCTACTAGCCTCTGAGTTGGTGAAAAAAACGTGTAGCTAATGCAGTCCAACATGCTGGCAGTGGAATCAATATATGATAAATGAATTTGATTTTCAGTATGTATTTTAAACAAAACATTGCGGTACTCAATGGCATGTAAGTCCAAAAAGTGTCCAAAAAGTGAATGAAATAAATGTGCTTACATAGCCCTTTGATGAAAATGGGTCACTCAGAACAGGGAAAAGAGAAAGGATCCCCAGAGAGTGTGCCAATGGCGACAGTGGCAAGAAAAAATTCCATCAGAAGGAAGAAACCTTGGGAGGAACCAGACTCAAGGGGAAGGTCATCCTTCTCTGCCTGGCACTGGGCAGTACAAATTCATTATTACTCATTTGAACAACAATGTTGTAGAACAATCAGGAGGACAACAGGCTATTGCAGGATGCAGTCAGATGATCAGGACTGAAGAGCATGTTTGGTAGCTCAGAAAGCAGCAGGCTGGTCAGTGTGGAAAGATAAGGTGGAGGTAGGGCATGGTAAGCCAGCAGATGATACGGGGATTCGTCATGCCTGTATCCCCATTGGTCTCTCCCGCATAGTTATGCTGCCATATATAGTTATGCTGGGGCTCTTGCTATTTTATTTGCAATTATTTTGCCACCTAAAATTGCTGTACTGCTCATACACATTCTCTTTCCCTGGTGCCCCCCTTTTTGGGATGCTTCCCTTGGAGGTCTGGATTCAAGAGATCCAAGTATCGTCTGCTGGCCTACCACGCCTTCCCTCTACTTCAACTGTCCATACTGACCGGCTTGCTGCCGTCTGAGCCACCAAACCTGCTCTGATCACTGAGCTGCATCCTCCAATACCCCGTTGTCCTCCTGAATGTTACAACATTGTTCTTATTTGTATTAAATAATTTGTCCAGCCCGGTGCCAGCCAGAGGAGGATGGGCTTCCCCCTTGAGTTTGGTTCCTCCCAAGGTTTCTTCCTTCTGAGGGAGTTTTTCCTTGCCCCTGTCGCCATTGGCTTACAATGGTGGACCCTGGGCCCAGACTATGAAAAGCGCTTTGTGACAGTGCTTCTTGTTGAAAGTGCTATATAAATAAAAATTGAATTGAATTGAATCTCTTGAATCTGAACCTCCAAAGAGAGGGGAAAGAGAATGTGCATGAGCAGAGCAGCAACTGAAGGCAACAGAATGCTTGCAACAAAACAGCAAGAGCCCTGGCATAACTACATATGGCAGCATAACTATGAGGGAGAGGCCACAGGCATGAGGATCCTTGAATGCCAACATTCCAGCAACACACAGCAACATGCCAAGCACGAGTGACAGCACTGACAGAACAGTTCATCCAAAGTCAATGGCACTGATCCCCACCCAGCTCTACACATCAGCCTATAGTCTATAGTTGGGGAGTGAGTAGCTACCTAAGGTCTCTATAAGCCAGACTAAAAATGTGCGTTTTAAGCCTAGACTTAAAGATAGAGAGTGAGCCAGAGTCCTGCACTGCTGCTGGAGAATGCTCTGCAGTCCATCGTAGCTTTTTTCACAGCAAATGGGGGGGAGAACCAAAAGATCATACAGGTATTCTGGAGCCAAACTATGCAAGGCCTTATACGTTAGTAAATAGTACTTTAAAGTCAACGTGCAACTTAACTAAAAGCCAATGTGAAGATGACAGTTGTGGAAGAAATTTGGACCATGGAAGGAATTTGTACCAAACGTGGACCTTTGCATTGCAAAAAGCGTTTATTTAATATGTCTAATATGAATAAACTTTTGAGTTCAGTTAGCACTCTTGCTGCAGCATTTTGCACCAGCTGGAGTCTGTGTAACAACCCAGAGTTACATCCAGAAAACAGAGCCTTACAATAATCAAATCTGAAACTGATAAAAGCATAAGTTAGCTTCTCAGCATCATTAAAGGACAACATTTTCTGAACCTTAGCTGTATTTCTCAGATGGAGAAAAGCTGTTCTACTGATAGTCCTAATGAGAGCATCGAAAGATAATTCTGGGTCCACAAAGACACTAAAATTACCGACTAATGTGCTTGGTTTATGTGAACATCCATTAAATTTTACATCAATATCAGTTCTCGAAGCACTATAAAACCAAGCAGCATTACTTCTGTTTTATCTTGATTTAGGAAAAAAAAAATTGCTGGCCATCCAGCAACTAAAATCTAACAGACAATCTTCAGTCTTTGACAACTGAGGCAATTCACTTGGTTTAACTGATATGTATAGTTGTGTATCATCAGCGTAGCAATGGAAATCAATACCATATTCTCTAATAATCTCACCAAGTGGCAGCAAATACAGGGTGAACAGCAACTGGCCCAACAGAGATCCTTGTGGAACACCATATCTAACTCTAGTACAATCAGAGGATTCATTGTTGACAAGAATAAACTGGTAACGGTCAGTAAGATAATAATAATCAGTAATTTATTAATCCCCGTAGGGAAATTCTTTTTCATGCTTTCCCATCTTGCTCTCCAAGTTGAGAGCCAAGAATCAGTGCACAGGCAGCCGGGGTCCAACGCCTTCTTCAAGAGCCCATCAGTGATATGAACTTTCCATGCAATTTTGAAAACCTCCAAGTTAGATGAGTGCCATTTATGCTCCAATTTCCTTGAAGCATTAACTTCATGGATATAGCCAGTATTTGTTGTTGTTTAGTCACGCTGTTGTGTCCGACTCTTCGCGACTCCATGGACCACAGCACGCCAGGCCGCCCTGTCCTCCATCGCCTCTCGAAGCCTGCCC
>JAACJT020000048.1:0-23817 GCA_009936485.2 Gymnarchus niloticus
GGAAAGGGGCGGTGGGGGGGGGAAAGAACAAACGGGGAGGGGGACGGCGAGGTCAACAGTACGGAGAGAGGGGAGGCGAGGGAGGGGGTGGGTGTAGCGGGTGGGGGGGCGGCGCGCAGACAGTGCAGCTGAACGGGACAGATCTCCAGACCACGCTTGTCAGCCAATAACCGCACACGCACACAGAAGCTTGGCTGAAGGCTTCTGAAAATAAACACTGCACAGGATCTCAAACAGCAGCAGTTTTGGGATCCCCCCCCCACCCTCATATGTCCTGTTCAGAGGTACGTCCTCTACGAAGTCAGTCAGTCACCACGCATGTGAAGGATGCGTGACGTGTCACCAGGTCACACTACGGCTTTATTGTCATGATGAGACTGACCCAAATCCTGAGCAGGCCCTACTTGCACAGAACTCTAAAGATCCTGAACACCTCCCCCCCAACCCCCACCATGTGTGTTAACTAGCATGCTGCTAGTCTGCCTTCCATTTGACTAAGAGGCCTGGGGTACGAGACCCACCTTCATGATGACCTGCTTCTCTGGAATGCTGCACTGCTGATAATCCCGGTGGCTGGGCAACTTCTCCACAAAAAGGCTGCGGGGACGAAGCATTCCTCCGGTCAGGTGGACGAGAGAAGCCTTAGCAGACTGAACAGGTAAACCGACACTGCCCTCCCAACAAGAGTACACAGGCAGGGAGTAGCAGTCGGTCGCCGTGGCGATTCTCACGTGATAAACTTGTTGTAGAGCACGAACGCGTTCTCCAGGCTACCCTCCTCCAAGTAGACAGCGGCCATGCGCTCCATCTCCACGCCGGAGCGGAAGTACCGGCGCGGGGTGATGTCCTCATTGATCTCGATGTTGCAGCCCATCTTGGTCAGAGCCCGAACCCGCTCCACTGCAGACAGGGTGACGTCTGTGTGGTCCGGTTCTGCAGCCAACTTCTTCTGCGAGGAAGATGTTGTGTGGGAGGGGTGTCAAGCGAGGACCCATGCCAAGCCAAATCCCCAACCACCCCCAGAATGAAGTCTGAACCCAAAAACACAACAAGCCATCTACTACAGCCCTCATGCATCTCTGGCACCCCCTGAACACCCCTCCTCCCCCCAAACTTTCCCCTCACCCCAGCCACAAACTGATGAACAAACGAGCGCCTGTCTTTAGGGTTACCAAGGATACAATAAGACGGAGGGGGCGCTTTACTGAGACAGGATAGGATCGTGCTGAGGCATGGCAGGACTCAGTAGCTGGAGATTTAAATCAATAGACGAAAACAAGGACCAACAAAAAAAAAAAAAAGAAGAAGTAAAAGCATGGAGAGCATTCCCAAGCTGCCGCAACAAGGAAGCTGGGAGGAAGCCGGTGTCGTATCCGGCCTGTCCGTAGGGGAGGGGGGCAAGTGACAGACCCTGGATGCCCAGAGAATGATAATCGCCAAATCAGCCACATCCTCCCGGGTGGGGTAGGGGGAGGACACTCACCAGAGAGCTGAAGCTGAAGCTGTGGTCCATGCTGGGCTGTGCTGCAGGGGGGTCCGATCTTCCCAGTGCATCCATCTGTCATCTCCTATGTCAGGGCCACGCTGAGGGCCAAAGGGGAACAAAAAACAAACAATCATTTCACTCAATCCCACCGATATCGAGGTGCCACGCCGGCGCCCTGAAAACTCGAGGACGGATACTCCCACGAGGAGCGGGGAGGCGGAGCCACCGCAGGCGGCCGTTTTTGGCACGTTTGCTTTAGTTTCCAGTAAATCGTCGGCGGTGCACCGCGATGTTTTCATTTCGAACCACATGGAGCTACCACAGAGACATTCTGATAGGTCTAATTAGAATAGCTAAGCCCAGCGTTTACATTTTACTGCAATAAACTGAACGTGCCCCCCGCCCCCAACACAAGGAACACTAACGTGTACAGCAGAGCACTAACCAGGTGGCAACACTTGTATTTCAGCTATTGTCCGATTTGCTAGGTTAAGACATATAATGTAATCAGTCCATTAAATCATCTCAGTTTTTAAAAAACGAGTACAGAATATTTACGTTTTCAAATCACAGCGGTATAATTAAAAAAGGCCTTACCCAAGATTGGAACATATTTTGCATCAAGACACACAATTTCATTTTAATCCATTACGGGTGATAACAATCAATAATCATAATGGTTAACTAAATATGCTGATATGAGCTGCATTGAAAGAAAAAGAAAAAAAAAGCCCCAGTCCACAGTTGCTATGACAGCTGGTAGCTAAGCAGTAAAATATGACGACTCGTGGATTTTTGACTCCCCAGATGAAAATGTTACAGAAGTTAGCTACTAAAATTAAGACAGATGCAGTTCATCTGATAACTAATAATATTTATTTCAATATCTGTAGTGTTTATTCACCAAAACACTGCAGAGAAAAAAAAAAAAAAAATCAGTTTCCTTCCATGTAGACGATGATAGCCTGATACACGCTACCATAGCAACTGTTGTTAGGAAGATAAAAAAAAAAAAACCATTTAAAGAGAACTTGCGGCACTGGTGTCAATTATTAATGGTAACAAATACACATCTGAACTGTTTTGGTCGGCAGTCTTTATTTTTAATGATGCCACTTAACTCCACACTGATTCAATACTGTACTTGCAAGAGTAATCCAGAGAGGACTTACACAATTTACATTTCCTGCTGAATGGCCAAGTCAAAGGCATGCTAAACATATGACAGAGCAGCAAACGATAAAGATGCCTACCCAAAGTCAACTCTGAAATCTGGGTTTAGGATTTCACTTCCTGTTGTAACGAACATAACCCCTCCCCCCTTTTGTCAGAAGAGGAAATGATTCATGGTCACACCCAAACCTCACAAACTCAGCTTGCATAAGGACTGTGGCTATCTCAGGCAGAATTTCCAATGGATTTTGAGAGGGCGTCGCACACCGCACACTATCCAAAACTGAAATGTATATGTCCAGCAGTCACGTGATCAGAAAGGTTTCGGCTCTTCCCAGAGATTTTGTTTCGTAAAGCATTGATCTGAAATGTATACTGACGTCAATGTTGCTGTTAGTTTCCTTTTTCCCTTTGAAAGGACCACTCACTGCCATTGACACGTACAGGAATTTCAACGGCTGCATCAGCAAAACGTCCAATGTGGAAAGGGGCCATTCTGTTAAGTGCAATCTGACCCACTGCTCTTATGGACGTAATCGTCACTGTAGGGACCCACGCATTCCATGGTTTGTTCAATATGCCGTCATTCCACTGCGACATACCAGAAGAGAAAATTTAAGACAGACTCCAAAGACAGCCCAGATTGACCGAATGCTTGCTAATATTCCCATCTCAGCCTGTAATGTGTAGGCATTACTTTCAACATTGGATGATGGTTAAGTTTCATTATAAAATGCACTTTGCATGTCAGAACTAGATACATCAAACAGAAAGACTCAAAACTTGTTTCTGAAGGTTAACTTTAGGTAAACACGGGTGTGGACAGCATTAGACTCTTTCACGACTCCTCTCTGAGATGGCTGTGTGTGTGTTAGTGTCAGAGTGAGACACACAAATGAAATATTTGAGAGTGTTTTAAGAAACTCCCCTCGGGCTGATTATATGTGCGTGCAGAAAGGTACGCTGGCAAGACAGACCAGCTGTAATCTTTAGGAAATGTATAATCAGACTTAAATGTGCTTCACCACTCTAAAGAAATAAAACAGCTGAACGTAAATGCTGACAACTCCATTGCCTGACTACTTATCCAAGGCACGGTCACTGTGACCCTGAAGTCTATCCCAAGAACAACAGAGCACAACGCTGGGGACACAAGATGGGGGAGGCCAGAGCAGTGGAGTTCACACGCAACCACACGCTGAAGGAAATTTAGAGGCATCAATTCATTTCAAATGCATCTTTGAGCTGGGGACCCCAGAGAAAACCGATACGGACACCGCACCTTAAAGGATCGGCAAACGTCATATACACAGTGCTGCAGCGCTGGATGCATGAGTCAGGGAGAAGCCTTCCCACAATCCCTTGAAGCATTAGCCAAGTGTTTCACTCTGAGCCACTACACTGCCCTAAGCTATCACGTACGCAACGGAGGTGGCATTGTGTACAGAGGGTGGGATACACAGGCTCACGTACGTACATCACCACTGTGAAATGGCTATTTATTAGTCATTCTTAGAAAGATCTACAACACTTAGTGCCTTGGAACTTAACTGAAACTCATTCTCCTGTCCCAATGGATAGTACTAGAACTAGTATTTCAAGCCTAGTTAAACTTTCACTAATTAAGGCCAAGCTATTATAAAGTCAGCCTATATCTAGTTTTAAGAAAATTTTGTGGTACCAGCTATGGTACTGTGTTAGTATTTATACAGACAGAGCAGTCAGATGTGATTTTTAATGACAACTTTGAAATGTCATCACCCCCTAATATTACAGTAACCCTGCTGGTTTAGCAGAAAAGGGATTACACATACCATGTACAAACCAGTAAAGACACCCAGAGCCTGTCAGCAGTGAGTTGTGTGCATCAGTCAACAAAGAAGAGTCATTCTCAGCAGAAGCAAGTCTTATTTTTACAATTCCCTAAGGTGAAGGAGGAAAAAACACTGTGCCCAAAAATTTTAAAAACTGCATCTGAATGTCATTCCCCAAATCTCTCATAAAAGACCGTTTACCTGAAAGCACCTCTAAAATAAAGGTGACTGGTCATGTCTGTCATGAACCGGTTCCTGGACAACTTAGGAAGTCCGTTCAATATTGTATACTTGTAAGATGCACCTAGGATAGTGCACTGACGACAATATGACTCAATGCATCGACTAACAGAAAGGAAAGACCAGGATCAAAAAAGGAGTAGAGCTACAAATTTAACAGGTAGACAGGAACTGTGTTTCTTAAGCTCCAGATGTAGCATTACAAGAAAGCACTAACCAACACCCCCAGTCCATAATACACAAAAGTAATCATCTCACCACCAACAACCATCCATGAATCGAGTCAAAATCTGTACAAAGTCATTATATTAGCTCATTTAACAGATGTGTATTCATTTGACACGCCAATTATTCCAAACAACATTCTCAGATGTACGTGTGCTTCTCAATACTGCTCATTTCAAGTTGTTACACAACACAATAATGCCATTAACCATGACATACTGTATTTTACTCTGCACAGTGCTGCGACGCTCACGTTTGATATTTCAACTTTTTATTAGCAGTAACTGATAAAAAGTGAGTCGTTTGCCCTCCCGGGATATCAGAACCTTTGGTCTGAAACAGGAAATAAGGCACAACCGAGAAAACATCTGTACACAGAAATCAGCAAACTAACGGCAAAGTATGATTTCTCCCTTCGTCCAACGTCATTTTTAAGAATTTTTTTTTTTTTTTATCATAAACTATCAGCTTACAGCATACTACTGTGCATGCCTTACTATTTAGTCTATACAACATTTAATACAGTATCTGAAATTCTCTATTTTATGCCATGTGGTCGATAAAAAGCGCTCCAGACTTTCAAATACGACTAAACCTAAAGTTTATTTTATTTAGTTCAAGTTTCACTTGCTGCTGAGTGACTGAAGAACAGTTTCTTGCTGTGGGGTATAATGACCAAGTACACCTGCCACAGCTCTCACTCGCCATTCATATTCATATTCATATAAGACATGGAGGGCCAGTCGGTGTTACACCTGACAAGCCCAATACACCAAACCGTGATTTCCATCGTGACATTTGAAAGATGCCATTTAGTTTGAAATCGGTGTCGTCGCACCGATGATTCTCCACATTCCGACGTATGCATCGACAGAGAGAAACACTATAAGCCGCCCCCCCGAAACAGCACCATTGTATCAAAACATGATACAACCATTTCTGCTTTTTAAGAAAACACCATTTTCCGTGCTTACTTGTGCAAAGGCGTTTAATTCCCCCATGCACCACGCACAATCAACGTCAGAGTTTTCATCTGATTTGTAAACACTCAACGATTCTTCCGGGTTACCGGGCGAACACGCTCACAACAATAGTCGGATTTGGCATAAAAGCGAGGAAAAGGCTTACCAGTTATTCACCTGTGTGCACAGCCTGTGCCATGCTCCGCATCGCCGCCGTCACATGCAGCACGTGCTACAACTCGGCGCAATGAAGGAGCGCGCGCCTCGATACAGGCGCTGCTCTTTTATAACCAGATGTCGCGTGTTTACTTACAAAAAAAAAAAATCTGTTTTTCATAAAACTATTGTCCAGAATGAATGGGGGGGGGGGGAGACACACAGTCAGACAGTGAAACTTTAGTCACTGGTGATAAAATGGCTGATAGCTGTCCTTCCAGCCCAATGTCCTATAAAGAAGGAGACAAAACCAGCGAAGCCTCCCGATCAAATCGACGCAGCAGCAGCAGGGCTTTCGGCAGAGGGATGTGTCAAAAAGGGGGGAGGGGGGGGACCGTAAACCTACTGTTTCTGTTCTCCACCCAGCAACGCATAACCCTTTCAAACTACGGCCGGGGTCTCGGCGCAACGCAATAAGCCTGAATATAAAATTGTTTCGGTGTCTCGGCTAAGAAGACGTGCATTTCATATATTGCTGGAATGGATTAATATGATCTCGAGTATCCGGAAATAAACAGTGTATCGACCGAAACAATTAATTTACAGAAACATTATTGTTATTAGACAGAATAACGCTTTTTTAAGAAACAGTGCTATTGTATGATGCGAAAGATAATAATTCTTATTATGTGTTATGTGTTTTATGTTGTTATTATTATTAATATTAGGCTTTCAACGCGTCGTCCAAATGTAACGCAGGTTGAATTTTGTAAACTTTGGAGACGGTCCCTTAATGTTCACAACTTCTCCGCTTTTCTTTGCAGACGCTCCCTAGGGACCGGCGGAGTCTGCGCTTTTATTTTGCCGGTTGAGAGAAGTGCTGCCTATGAACGAGATTTATTATTTCAATCCCAGTGCCTATTACCTGCAACAGGAAATTGAATTGAATTAAAATGCGCCATTAGAAAAGAAACCCTGGATCCCATCTTTGAACATATCGGAATTATCTGGAATCTCGCAAAGACTTCTTAGAAAAATATATTAATGGAAAAAAACAGCTGGGATGCAATATTGTACCTACAAATTGTTTTATTTCCGATTTAAGTATTTAATTAAATGCGTGTGATTAGGCCAGTGCTAAACGGGTAGCGTTATAGCGTTGTTTAATTAATGTATTTGTTTGCATATATTGTGTTAATCATGTTAAACTTTAATGCAGTTAAAGCTGTTAAGACAACAGAGATGAGTGCGTTGTGATTGCCCTGCATACGTTGTGCAGGCTGCCCCCCCATCGAAGGCCAGTTAAATTCCTTTCAAAGTTCCACCAGCAAACACATCTCAGCATCCATTGTTCTGAGAATTTTTCATGAGTCAAGCAGGTATGACAGAACTGCTTGTAAAAAGCCACACGAAAAAGAGACTTGATTTTTCAAAGAAACACATGCAATTAATAATAGACCAGTGAAAATCTGTCCTTTGCCCAGAAGAGTCCAAAATTCAGGTTTTTGGTTCCATCTGGCATGTCTGTGAGATGTACAGTACATGTGATGCAGAGTGGGAGAATGAGTGACCTCTGCTTGTATGTTTCCTACCGTGAAGCATGGGGGAGGAGGTGTGAAGGTGTGGGGGTGTCTTGTAGGAGACAGAGTTGGCGTTTTGCTTAGAACTGAAGGTACGCTTAACCAGCAGGGCTACAAGAGCATCACACAGTGGCTTGCCATCCTATCGGATGCAGGCTTACTTAGCACCTCCAGGCTGTGCAAAAGCTACTTGTCAAAAAAGGAGAGTGACGGTGTGTTGCAATAAAGGACAACAGGCCAATTTCAGAAAGCGGGTTTAACAAATCCTATAGCTAAACTAGAATTCTGATTGGAGAAAACTGAAAACCCGGCCCCAGGATTTATCGATTCACTGAATCTTAAGTTAACAAATCTGGCTAAGCCAGAAATCTTGCTTTCTGGAATGGACCCATGGCCTCCACAGTCACCTGACTGAAATCCAGTAGAGATGGTTTGGGATTGGAGAGTGAGGGAAAGGTGGCCAAGAGTACCTGGGGGAAACCTGCAAAGCACAGGGAGAACATGCAAGCTGCACACACAAAGCCAGGGTTTGAACCCCCAAGCCTGGAGGTGCTAGGTGACAGTGCTAATCACTGTGCCACTGTGACCCCCCCATCTGGAAACCATATGTAAAAACATTTATTTAAAAATCTTAATAAATCTGGGCAGATAGGTCTTAATAGCTCCACGCACTTGTATGACCTTCGTAGGTAGATGGTGAGCAAGTGAAATATGCAGATCTCTTTGTCTGGATGGCTGCTGAACACCTCCACTCTTACAAGCGGCACCTATTCAGTACCTGTCACTATTGTGTCCAAATACCATTTAAAGGAATATCCATTAGCAGGGTCATAGGTGAGAGTAATATGTCTTAGGAAAATAGAAGGAAAGCAGGTCTTCCAAGAACCCCAGGGAGAATGACATATGTAGGTGGAAGTTAATGGTGTGAAAGTACTTCATAGGCAACATTGTGGCTGCTCTGCTCAAGGGACTGCCACAAAAAAAAAAAAACCTAGCAAGTTTTTAAATTGCCACTGAGCAAATATGACCGAGGTGCTGTTCACATACAATATGGCAGCCTATGGTTACAGCAGATGAAGTGTCTGCCAGTGGCAGAATGCCACAAGGCCCATTTTCTCACTACATCTGAACTGTTTATACATTTCATAAGCGTGACCATATCGAGCGATCATCCTTCCCTTCTGTGGCAATTTATTTCACATTAATGGTGCCGTCTAGAAAAAACACAAATATTCCTGAAACATTTCTGTTTCCATTCCACATCTATGTGATTTTGGGTGACATGAAGACACAGCACTGTAACAATGGGGATGTTTCTGCAGTGTGTCTAGGCCGACCCATCTCGGATTTGCAGTAACTAGAGCAAGTGACTGACAGGGTCATCTGAGGTGACAGTTTTGGAAAACGGGGAAAAAAATAGCTCTTCAACAAAATATAACAGGGAAAAGAATTAGCATTGCCCTCTTAAATGAGGGTATGAAGCAAAACAGAAACGACTTTGGGTTACTGGTGACTTTTTCATTTGCTACTGTCATTTTTGCCCTTTTTATGAGCACATTTTCTCCCCAGTCAGCAAGATATTTAACATCAGTGGTGACAAAACCTGTGACATAAGCATTATGCTTTTATTGAATACATGAAAATTATTATACTTCCTTAATACACTATTGTTAAACAGATACATTTCAAAAAGACTACGATAGATTGATTTCCAATATATATTACGCCCATCATAACACACACACACCGCCCTCTACAATAATCTCTAACAGATTTCCCACCCTGAGCTGTATTGGGAGCCAGCACTTATAGTCACAGTAATTTTTAATTTAGTAACCAAGAGTGTGCTCTCATCTCAGCCATGGTATGTCATGAATCTTATACCAGTATAGGAGCCAAAAAGCCTGCCATATTAATGATCATAACCTACAGAGTTTGGACAAAGCAATCTAAAGTGATTTTTTTTCTGGCAATCTGAACCGTTACCTGGCATACCTGTATGCTGCCTGCGTCATGTCCGGCTCACCTACTCCAGCGGCATGTGCCCACGTGTTTATCATACAGGGCTTTTTAACATGCGTGAGGAACACGGCAGTCACTGTTGACGTGAAACCGCGTCCTTCTTGATTAACGTTGTGGTCAGCAATATAACAGCGGAACAAAATACTTTTGTAAGAAATACACGTATAGAGAAGTAACGAAGAACTGCCACTGATCAAAGGAGGAAGTGCGAAGAAATGGGTATATTATATTCTGAGGTACCGAGTTATTTTATTTATTTATTGAATAGGATACTTAATGAAAGCTAATTTTACTATGGTGAACGAATCTCTAATATTTATCTGCATTAGACATATAAACACTTGAAATAATTGATTTTAATATGAATGGCTTAAATGTTTTATTTAACTCTTAAATTTTTAATATTTGAGTAGGACTATGCCGAATACTCCATTTTAGTACAATGCAACTTAATTTTTATTTTAATCCGGTTAAGTTAAAAGTGGTTTTCAAGAAGCGGGCGAAACATTACGCATTGTATTATAGCATGAATGGTCACCAGCACATACTCGGTTCATTTTAAAACCGAATCAAATTTTAATGGCTGGCTAGCATGTGGCTTTACATATGTGGCCGACGGTTTGACTACACTCGAGTGATTATAGTAGTTTACATATTTCTTTCTTTACTACACCTATGCCCCAGATCTATGTTGTGTATTGTGTTCAGAAAACGTTATTTTCCTATTTCATGAAACAAAAACAACAAACAAAAGGTATATAACAGGTGTGGCATTTTATTTGCGTGAACTATGAGAGCAAGCCAGCCATATATGATAGTCATATGTGTTTGACCGGACTGGTTAGGCAGCATTTTTTTTTTTTTTTAATATAAAAGATTTGTCATTATTGTCATGGCAACATGTATTTACTAATTATTTGTCGTAATTTCCTCCTTATGTCTTCTAGCCTGTATGTGAAGCTGCTTATGAGGGTGATCTCAGTGGAGTTGTTCGACTGCTGAAGACAGATCCGAAGAATTTAAATGTTCAAGATGCCTTGTCCGGAGATACACCAATCATAGCTGCCTGCAAGCGGGGAAATATCAACATAGTCAAGTATCTTCTTGATCAAAATGCAGATGTGGTGATACGAAACTAGGTACAGAAGAATAGCACCAAACGTCTCGTTTTACTCACTGTGCCTTTTAAAATTTGAGTTGTGTGAACTGTTTAATCAGTTGGGTGGCAGGTCTCTTGGAATAAGTGGAATCTACGATAGAAATGTACTGTATACATGGTCCCCCCCGGTCAATGCGAAGGCTGAAGGTTTAAGGCAAGTAGCTGTACCTCCCCGGTATGCTTGCAACCTTAGAAGTTTAGCAGTGGTCGACTGTGTTTGTTTCTGGGATTGGAGGCCTATTGCTCATGCCAAGTTGCGACTGGAAAGTGTTTTCCGGCCAGTAGAGGGCACTCTTTCATCTAGACTAATACCCATCACTATACTGTGAAGGGTCAAAAAACCAAGGTCCTAATTCACAAAGGTCACTCTGCACAAAAACCAAACCTGTCATCCTCATGCGATTGTGCCAAATGGTTGTCAGCAAGGTAGATTTTGTGCCGGTGAATATTAAGGAAGGATGCAATGGGAAAATAAATGTATTAAAACATACTGCTTTATGCCTTAAAGTATTTTTAAGATGTGGTTCCCTACAATGCTTGTGTTCTGTCTGCAGAAGCAGAGGACGTGTTTGCACTGCGTCGCACGGAAAACCTTTTCCTTCCTGGATTACCTAATGATTGTAATTCTCATGCCCATTTTATTGATCGGATACCTCATAATGGTATGGAGATTTAACAATGCTATCTGTAATATTATATAAAAAAAGAAGTCAGGTGATAAGCAGAATGATAAGTTAGAATGTGTGTAAATTGCAAAAAGTTGTTTCAGCTTGTAGAAATTAAGTCCAAGGTTTTTAAGTGAAAAAATATCACATCTTAAGTTTTTGCTTGTAAGCTTCTTAGAGGCAGGCTTCACTAACAATTTGTCATCAAGCTGTGCCATTGATAAAAGGATATGTCTGTAATGTATGACTTGTGCCTTCCTTCGAATGACTTTTAAACAGGTGGAGAAGCAGAAGAAGTGTGTCACTCTGATGAGGCTGATTTTAAGCACAAATGTGGATGTTAATGCTATAGATTGTGTAAGTATTTCATATTAATTCTGCCGTGTTGATCTTTTGCATTATTGGTACATTGAGAAAACATCAGACTTCCATGCGGCAGAACTTAGCAGGAATGTTAAGATGACAATGGTCACATTGCCAAAAAACCTCTTTCATGGCCCTTCTACTACACATTGCAGAAAGGAAACACTGGACTTCATTACGCATGTCAAAGAAAAAGTGACCGCCTTATTCCACTGTTACTGGAGAAAAATGCTGATCCTTCAATAAGAAACCAAGTGAGTTCACAAGATGATTTTGTTCCTCAAGGACTTTGCAGCTCTTTTCAATGTTTGTAATGTTCACTGTACTCAAAATAATTTCCTTTCAGGATAATGAAACCCCATTGGATATTGCCCGAAGACTACAATTTAAAAAGATTATACAAATACTGAAAAAATCCAATTGAATGATGGACAAATGGAAACAGACATCTGCTATGACGATGGTAACAGCTATCCGTGTGTCATGAAGTAGCAAAAATAAAAACGTAGATGAAGTGTGTGGACCAGAGGAAGGACTTTACCTCTGACAGTTGTATTATGACCGGAGTATAATTACTCCTGACTGGACACATGAGGCTTCAAAACTTGTGGTGGGTGGGACACCCTGAACTAACCCATCAATGCTGACACTAAATGAAGCTTCATGACCTGTAGTGGACAGGAGAATTCTGAACTAACCGATCAATGCTAGCTATTTGTTCCATTATGAATAATTACCAAATCAGTCTTGTTAGTGGCAGTCTGCCTGGTATATGTCTCTGGAAAGGGTACATCACCACACCGTTTTTAAGCCAACTGTTACACATTCTGTTATTAGACAATATAGTTATGTGCAGTATCCATTGCCTTCATATTATGAAGTCGTAGAAATGATCGACAAGCTTTTTGTATTAAACCTAACTTAAAATTTTTTGCATGTGAAAATATTAGTTTCTCTCTGCCTTTTCTTTATCAATGCAACCATGTCACACCTGTAGGTTTCAAAAGGTAAAATGGGTCACTTTTTTTTTTTTCCTTTTGCTGAAGCAGATGAAATTTAAAATAACCACACAAACATCAACTGCAGTGGTTGCACCTGGTAGCAGCTTACCCATACTGTGGTCCACAAATGCCCTGTGGCAGGAAGCCTTGCTTATTCTGGTGTCTCAGCAGTGAGCTGGTATCGCTGAGATCAAAAGGAAGTTTGGGTGGCACTGGCAACTGTCTGCCTAAAGTTCAATTAAGGAGCACAGTTCAGTTAGCTTGATTTAACATGTCTTTACGGTAGTAAAGACATGTTCTGTGAATTAACTGTGTTAAATTATCTGAAAACAAACTAACCCTAAATTTCCAGTTAGGAGACTTTGGTCGTGGGAGAGGGGACTTCTGTCAGTCACACTCAAGGTCAAGCTGAAAGGTCCATCGGTTTATTTTTTCCACTGATTTATCCAAACATTGTAACAACGCAGCACCCCAAGACTAGGGGTATACTAGGTGAAGTCGAAACACCTCCAAACATGTCTCAGACAAGGGGGGGCGAACAGTACTTGTATATTTTAGCCCAAGTTTACAACCTTAACTATGTTAGTTCCATCGAAATTAACATCTCTTACAATACAGACCTAGCTAACATAGGCAGCAATAAAAAGTGTGACACAAAAATAACACTTCAACTGAATTGCCAGTCATTTGCATGCTTTTAAAGCAGGACACACCCAAACAAGAGAGCCAGTCCAGCAGGGGGCACACACAGTCAGGCACATAGGTGATTTAGAGGCTATGCTACACGTACTCTGATTTTCTCACACAATCAGAACAGGAAGAGCTAGAGTGCGGTTTTTACCCACAGCCCTGGAGGTGTGAAGTGATCACACTGTTTGTTGAGTTGCCGTGTCACCATTGGTTAAGAGTAATGTTTAAAATGGCAAGAGGGCGTTACACTTTTCATTGGTGCAAAAGTGTGAAAAACACACGAGGCACCCATCTGCAGCAAAAGGTGGGAGCATAATATGAAGAAAGAAACATTCAATCTATTTACTAATAGTTCTATGACTTTATACACAAAGGATAAACAAAAATATACTCCTGGTTTAAAATCAAAAGGATTTCCTGAGTTAAAATTCACTTCAAAATGATTAAGACTCACCATCAGTCCGTGATTGCTGGTGCATGACCCACATAGCATAATGAAAAAAACGCATCCATGTTATTGCTCAAAAAACAGAATGGTCCAGGGTTTAGTCTGGACAGAAAGAAACAAGCACCCAAACCCTGCAACACGCTGAGTCTCTGTGACAGATTTTGCAGAGAGGAGAAATCTTCGCCATCCCATAACCACAGCTTCACGTGACTCTTAATTCACACTCATGCTGTATCACCCAGTGTTTCCGGTGTTGCTTTAAGGCTGGCTGTGAACTTAAATGTGAAATAGGGCTGAATCTGCACTCGCGCCACTCCTGAAATCAGATGACAATCAAGAGAGGCCGCACCAACCGCTGGAGTTAGCAAGCTGCTCACTCATGCTGCTTCATAAGTTTCAGCATATCTCTGAACATCTCCTCCGGGGCGTCCAGGCCCCAGATGAAGTCCAGGTGCTCCCAGTGCTGAATTCTCTTGTGGTAAACGAGGTTGGGGATCTGGGTAAGCAGCAGGACAATGTCTTTGGGATCGGCTAGTGTGTCTTGGCCCCCGTACCACATTGCCGTGGGCACTTTCATGTCCTGTACATGGTACAGCGGTGGGGTGGACTGGCAGAGGGAAGGGGAGAGAAACACATTATTGAAGCACAGAGACAAGCCTTCTGACTGGAGTGTTATGGGTTGTCTCAACTAGTTTTTAAATTAACTGCCTTCTCACAGCTGTGAGCACTATACATGAGTAAGGGGTGTAAAATTATAAGTCATTTTGCTTAAGTGCACCTGCCATGCAAATACATCCTGCTACGACGTCAGAAGTTTGACAGCGTTCCACTCCAAGCCCCAGTATGGTGTAGGAGTCAAGCACTAGTTAGGATGCTCTGTCAGGAACCAAAGGATGCTCCACTCCACAACCAATTTAAGAAAACGCAGGTACGTTGTAATCTTTCATCCTTCTGTAAAAGGGTTCCGAGTAGAGTGCAGGTAAAATTTCACACTTGTAAAGCTATCCCCACAGAATGCGGTGTCGAATTACTCTTACTTGATTGTAATGAGCCATATTTCCAAATCTGCCATAGTCATAGGCCATCAGCTTCCCATGATGCACAGCCTGGGGTTCAGAAAAGATACCTTAATGCTTCCTGTGAAAGGCTCCAAGCACACTGCAAATCGATCCCTATATCCAACGGGATTGCTGTGACCACACACTCAAGGAAGATTGTTAAATACGGTTCATTCAATTGTCCGATTTACAGAAATAATGGGGATACTGGCTTGCTGGAAAGAATTAGCTGCACCTTCAGTTGCAATGACTTCTAAACAGGCAGATGCCAAAGTAAAACACTATCAGTGGCCCTCCCCCACCCCTGGATGAAGCATATGGTTCCGCAGACGGCTTTCTGCGGCAACACGCAGGATGGGTCCGTATGCGGCCTGCTTCGCAGCCATGACAGCTATAGTAAGGCGGAGAGGAGATCAAAGGCTTCGCTTTGAGGTTTTGGCGAGGAAGTGACGCCCAGAAGAGCGATTAATAAATCCGCCAGCAGCTGTGAACTTAATCCCAGAGAGGCCTTAGGGAGGGCAACCCTCTGGACTGTGCTGTTAGACTGATGTCTTACTTTGGCTTGAATCATATTGTCTCCAATCTCTGTACCTCATTAGGTATAACCTCTATAAATCTGCAGCCCCTGTATTTCTATTAATGAGAAATATATTAAGATTTGTGTAGCCTCAAATTTCCTATATAGGTACACACAAAATATAGTCGGTAAACAGTTGGGTTTTAGACAAATGACTAACTAGCAAATGATGATGGCAGTGTTTCATTTCATCCTATGTATACGTTAGTCTTAATGCACTGGTGATTTCCAGCGTAAATCCATTCTGTCCTTCCATATACCCATCCATTCAGATCAGAGCTTCCGGTACCTGAGACCAGTGGATCATATTCTGAACGGACGTCCCAGCTGGGCAGTGGGTGGTGTATACAGGGGTACGAGTCTGAGGAAAGGGGTTAAAATGGAGGGGTTAATGAGGCAGCCAAACACTCAGAATGATAGAATAAGCATGTTATGGCATAAGTGACAGACTGTTAGTAAAATGACATTTTCATTTCGGCATCCAACACTTGTGATTGACAGGGTCTAAAAACAGTACCGATCAGTGTATCCGCAGTGTTCCCTCCCTACAAAACACCCTAACCCTAAATAAACAGGAACAAAGCTGCTGTAAACACAGTTCATATTTGGAGGCTGAACAGTTTAGTTGAGTAAAAATGGTGTTGACTATGAGGACTATGGAGAAGTGCTAAAAGAAACAAGATGTACCATATTCAGGTTCTTCTCATCGAAACCACAAAGGACGAAGAAGATGTTTCCACACAGGACCGAAATTGGCTTATGGCTACAAAACTTGGTGGCAAACCACTTGATCATGTCACTCTGTGGAAGAAAGTCCCTCTTTCCAAAAAAGTCCTGTGGATTAAAATCAGTAGCATTAAATGATCAGTTCATACATGGCCATATACTTCAGCGACTGCCTCGCAGGATCTTCTGCGAGCACCAAACCAAGAGTTATTTACGGCAGTACTCCGTGTTAAATGATTAATTTATTAACATATTGACATGGATTAATTTCTTAACAATGACGTTTGTACCCAGTACTTGAACAAATGAACAATCGATGGCGCTCACCCAAATGAGGAATTCTGGGAAAATGGACAGTTTGGCCAAGGGGCTTTTAGCAAATTTCACTGTTGCCACTGGGGCCAGAGCGAAGAACATCTTGATTCTGCTCGCCAGCTCCGGCATGGTGGAAAATGCTATGAAGGCTATGATAAAACAACAGGGACATTTTTAAATACAGATCTAACAGCTCACAGTATTCTGTCACCTTTCGGTACTCTAGCAGTGTCTACTAGCAGTCTATTGTCCAATACACAGTGAGATGACATTCTGTGATGAGTGTCTGGAAGGTCTTTGGGCCGGTGAGGAGAGACAATAAAGCTGCACTTGCTGGAATGATCATACACCTAAGTAGTATATATTGCTACTGTAATGCCTGTCATTTCCTTCAGGATAATGAAGGGTTCCATCTATCCATCCACGGTTATAGAGGTGTCTTACCAATGGTTGTGCCCTGCGAATGACCCACATAGTAGATCTGGTCCTGTCCGGTGGTCTTTAAGATGAAATTCACCACTGCTGGAAGGTCCTTCTTTGCCATTTCATCGTAGCTATCATTGAAAAACAAAATGCCTTCCATTTCCGTTCAGCTGCACTTGCTTACATGAAGAAAACAGTAAAGTGTAGTTCCTGAGCTAATTATCAATTTACAATCATTCCCCTTGATACAGCTGGGGTAGGATAAGCTTTTGGAGCAGGACCAAATCACCTGAACTTCCAGTACTCATCCTGGTCCGGACGGAGTGTAACGTGCCCCCTGGACCAGGTGTTCCCGCGGCTGTTTCCGAGCCACACATCGTAGCCGGCGTCGGCCAGGAAAAATCCCAGACTGCTGTTCGGCAAATTGGTCACCCAGTTACTCCCCGCTGCCAGCAGCCCATGTTGTAGGAACACTACAGGGCGGCCTGCCAAACAACAAGGCCCACGGACATCAGGGCACATCATGCAAGGCCAACCTGTTGATTAACCGGTCTACCGCACTGTTAAATGAGTAGCTACAACTTCAGTCAATTGGTTCCCAAGTACACCTTCAATTTAGGTATACTGCACTACCACTGAGAATTGAAAAGCTCCATAAAGCATTATGAGCTGATTTTAAATGGTCAAGATATCAGTATGAATTAATACCACCAGGGGGAGCACATCTACTGTATGATGGTAACCTCAAAACCGCAATCCTCAGAAGAGTTCTTCACTCTTTCGTTTTCTTTTTTTGGGACCCTTATCGTTGAGATCTGTCAGAAACAGGATGTGTTGGTCTTTTCAGTAGTACAAACAGTCCTGTGGCTGATAGGATTGTTTTACTTCATACCAACCATTCTTCTACATGCCCCCCCAACCAAGGCTCACACACAGAGACAGATTTAACTTCTGAGATTTTACACTTTATGTAACCTCTGGGGGGAGGTACTCAAACCGTTGTGTGATGAATCAGAAGTCCATGCTGAGAAGGATGAGAACGGGTCTCAACCCTTCACCCCCTGGAAGGCTGTTCACTCTCAGGTAGCCTGTCACTCACAAACCCACGTGTGAGGCATGACAATTTGCTGGGACTCCGCAAAGTCAACACCTCCTCAAATTGATCTACTAAAACCTGGCAAACCCTCACCTAACACACCTCAACCCAGATTTGGGTACAAAGTGATTAAAAACATTATGTAGGATGATGGACTAATACAAATGTCTGTTTATTCACACTTGAATATTAAAGACAGTCATAAACACATTGACAGATCTGGGCACCACTGCAGAAAACTTTTAAGGAGCCTCATATTAATATCAAGAAAGCAGTCAAAAAACTAACAAAGTGTTGACCAGGACGAAATTAACAACACGGTGTCACAAAACACTCCATCAGTGAACTTCCTTAGCAGTTTTACAGAAATCAATACAAAACATCTATAGCAAAGTTACGGTGTCCTCGACTACTTTAGGAACTACAGGATCGATCCCCCCCCAGTTTGAGGGGAGGGAAATAGGACATCTCAAAATCAGATGCAGTTCCCGTGCCAAGCTCACTGCACAGAGCAAATTCACTGAGCCGCGCACACACAAACACACACGCGCAGCATCAAGAAAGCAGCTTGACAGGCACTTATTTATATGAAATCTTTTACCCGTCGCTTTCAGAGACTATCCTGGGACGGCTGACAACCGTTAGGGGATTAGAAGGAGAAATAATGACTTGCAAACAAAACCTCTGACTGTCTGATGAAGTGTTTCTAATGACAAACTAATCTCAGTATTCAGTATTAACACTAAGCTCGATTTACAATTTGAGCAAACTCATTTTTTAAACTCTGAGGGTCAAACGAAGTGCACGGCATTCATCTTCTCATTAATTTAATGAGACAGAATAAAAAAAATGTTAAATAAAGAAGAAAAACAGCATGAGGCCTAAGAACCCACCTACACAGTGATTTGTGTCAGGAGGATGCATTCATATTCAAAAAAAAAAAAAAAAATCAAACTAAACATTATGCTGAAGGGAAAGAGAAAAGCAGCCGGGGGGGGTTTAGAGCCGCCAAATCCGTTTCGCTGCGGATGGGGCATGCAGATGGGATTATGTGTGCTCAGAAAATCACTCTGCTCATCAATGAAACATGGACACAGGAACGGCAGGAAACTGGACACCACTGGGCCACAACTATGGAGATGGCCCAGTCGTGTTGGGGGGTGGACCTTCCTAAGGCCAACTGATGTCCCCATTCCCCAGGCATGTTCGTCAGACCTCCATCATCCACATCTCAGGTCCTCATGCTCTGCACTGCCGTTCCAGCAGCGAGGGCTGCTGGATGCGTCCCTTTCCGTGTGACAGAACGGCACCTTCGATTCCGATTCACATCTTCGCGGATGATATTCCTTCTGAAGAGACAGCCCTGGGGCGGGGGCTGCCACAGCAAACCTGGTGGACTGCATTTCGCCACACAGGAGAGACTCCTTAAGGACCGACGAGTTAATTACAGGCAGTATCTGGCAGAAGTCTGTCTGTCGCCACACCCAGACAGTGGCAAGAAAAAAAAAAAAAACCCACAAAAGCAGTTTTGTTCAAACTTTCACAGTTCTTTCTTTTTAAATTTCTATATCAAATATGGGCTACAGTGGTTGAATTGCAGAAATAAATACATACTTTGATTCTATATGGTCAGATATTACAAGAACAAAATGAACCCAACTCTTGAGGACTAGCAATGCATCGTATTCACAGAAAGCCTGGACGTAGCCATCCTGTGTTGTTTTTCCTGTGTAGTTCACGCTGGACCGTTCTGTCCACTTCCTCTAATTCAACGGGTCATTGTAGACCCCTGCACAATGGACACCATCTAAATGCTAACAGGGAAGGCCTTAGTGCAGCCTGCAGTATTCATGTTAACAGGTGGACGGAGAGACACCCTGTTTCAAGCTGTTCCCAGCAGGAGGCTCATGTGCCGGCCCATTGCTGGTAAATATTTCATTTGACAAAAAATGGAGGATGCCACTATGCCAGAGAGGATGCTAAGCCCTGACCTGAAAACGCACAGCACGTTATTGACTCACGTTAAAGATTCATAATTGGCCACGGGCCATGCCCTGGCAAATCCCGCTGTCCCTCAAGATTCCTACCGGACCACTGACCGGATGTCAGTGACTGCTAACCGGCCAGAGCCGAGGCTAGAACACTCACGGTAATTCCCAGACCATGGCGCTCAGATAACAAAATCCTGTGTCACAATTAATGAATGGACATCTGATCAACACACTGCTGCATTTACCAGAGTGGTAATCTCACAGCTCAGGAATACAAAGCCAATCCAATTTCCCTGCTTCAGAGGTACTCTCTCCCACATTTTACGTTGCTTGCCTAACCACCCCCCATTGACACAGCTTAATATTTTACTGGAGCGTTTCAGATTTGGTGCCCCGGGACAAAATGGCATACCACCCAGGAACTGAATAAGCAGTTATGGAAGATGGAGGCATTTGAGAGTAGCTGCTTTACTTTAGGGATGTGTACCGACAACCAGCTCGTCCTTGACCCATCAGGAAAAAAATATTAACGACTGCTCAGCAGTCGATTCCAACATCACCTTGATTACTTCACCCAGCAAAAGAGGCTGTGGGATTGCACCACAAATCCAGGCACACACCACAACGTATGCGATTGTTCTTCGCTGGAAATTTAAGCACAAACCCCCATTAATTACGCCCCATAAACTACAGACTCACGTGTGAAGCATTGTATAGCACATAAATGTCAATAAACATGCTTAAAGTGCCATTTACGTCAGCTTTTTTCCCCTTATGTGAAGTATACAGAAAATTACTTGCCATAAATGATTGGAAATCTTTTTATACATGCTCATTTCATGTCTCTATAGAGACTTATATGCTTCACTTGAAGAATCATTAGGCTTAAAAGAATGCGCCATTGAATTCTGGACTTCTATCATTAATCTCCCCCCCCCCCCCCCCCCATTTTATAAATCGCACCCTTAGGCCATTTCATTATTACTGACTTTAAAAGGGCAGAGCCTTTCATATGTTTTTTGACAGGGACGGTGTAATTCAGTTGTATAAACGGTGAACACTGAGACTGAATTCATCTGCCATTGCCAATACGTTTTGTCCACCTTCACATGTCCCCTCTGTATCAATTTTCATGTGATGCCACCTGGCTGTAGACTCTCAGCATCTGTTCACCTTTTTGCAGTCACGATTACGATATCTCTAAAGTATATATACACATATATAAAAATCAAGACTGATAGCACATACAAGGAACAGAACGGTGAACGGAGATGACTCATCCAAAATTTTCATAAACCAAAGAGTTTTTACTACTAATGTTTTAGAATAAACGGCAAAATTGCAAGACTGTAAATCACATATTATGAAACTCGAGACGTGTCTAAATATAGAAATGCGTGTATATTCTGGGATTTTCTATGCCGAAAACAACATATTAAGGCTCATGCAACACGAGGCTTTGAAGTGAATGCAGATGTTAGAGGCTGCTTTGAATAAGAGTAATTAAGTCCCAGAACATGTGAAAGATTAAGACGAGCACCGAAACAAATGAGCTGGGAGGACTGAGTGTTGCAAGTGAAGCGTTTTCCTAAATAAAAACCTTTAAAGCCTCTCTGAGGTCAGCAAGACGGGCAGATACTGGGAAACCAGGCAGTGGTATGACCAACCTCAGCTTTGCAGTTCTACTGCTTACTCAGGCTCCTCCAGCATGATGTGCCCTGAAACTTGACCCAGAAACCCTTGGCTTACAAGTGCATGTCTTTGACCACAGTGCTACATGCTACCACCAACCCAACGTGACCAGATGGATCCTTCAAAAGGGGTGATAGTGACAGACAGTGTTGACCCTGACAGATGCGTGGTCACTCTGGTCAGTGCCTCACCCACCTTCCGTCCGCTTGCTCTGGACACCGTGGGGGATCCGATTGATGCTCAGGATGTAGCCGTCTTCGGTGACCACGGCATGCTCCTCTGCCGGGTAGCCCCAGTACGAGATGATCTCACTCTGTAGGAAACAGGTAATGCCGTCATTAATTGGTCTGAAGATGGGGCCGAGTGAAAGGCTCAGGAAATAGACTATTTGCTTCTTTCTCCATTTAACCGAATGCTCAACTTATCTGATAAAATACCAAAGAAAGCACCCAGGCTTTTGTCAGTAAATGGATTAACATAAAGCCAGAAGTCTCTCTAACCCAAAAAGATTCAAGGTAAATCCCAAAGAGGATAAGAGAAATAGACAAATATCAGACAGCATAATACTAGAACATATCCAATTATAAACAGTCCCCTGAATCACAAACAGAAATTTATATATTTTCCACGTGTAGTTAATGTTATACATACATATATCCAAAATGAAAGCAGTTCTTTCTGCCAAAGTCCTTCCACAAAACCATTAACAGCTTGCCGTTTCTAGAATTCATTTCCTTCCAAGCGTACAGTTGCACTGTTTCAGTCCCAGATATGATACAAATTCTAATCAGAAACTTCAAAGAAAATGCGTGAGCTTGTTGGATCCAGACTTGCCATGCAATCTACCCATGCATAATTAAAGGCGCCGCAATTTCCCACTCCCCGCGGGTCTCCGCCGGTTCATTTTACTCTAGGCCACTTAAGGATAAACCCAATGCTGGTTCAACAGACACTAAGAAGAAAAAGGGGGGGGGGGGATGGGGGAGGTAGTCTCATCTGTATTGGCTGAGAGAGGCGTTGAATACATAAATGTTACATAACCTCATCGCATGGGTCTCAATGGACGGGCATAGAGCAGAATTCACAGTCCAGAGACTGATAAGCAATTCTTCTATATATGTATGCTAATGAGAATCTGTATTTTTGCTGCATTGTTCAATCTATTATTCATTGGCATTTGAGATTTTTAGAAGATGTAACAATAAAACACACAGTAACAGAAACAAAACCGAATGGAGGCCAAGACAGGCCTGCGCTGAGCAACGGCCTCATAACTAACAGGAGACACTTAGAAAAGACACACTATCACTTGAACTTCCCTAAAAATCGACATTTAGAAACATTTTCCCACCCTTTGTACACAAATGTCTTTTATTTAAATTGTTGATATTACAGGTTTAATTGAAAGAACTTATAATACACATAACCCCATTATCTAAAGGTTTTTGGTTTGAAAATATTAAGAAATTTATTCAGCGGTTACTTAAAAGGGTTTTCAAACTAAAACAGGCCTCAAAAAATTCAAGCCAGAGCCTTACAAGGTTAATTATTAAACTGTTTTTCCCCCCTCGCAATAGCCACCAAGTCAGGTGATTCATTTCCTCACTCCACAGTGTGTCATGGGATATCACAGGACAAAGAGTAAGATCTGGGCCAAAAAAGCAGAACGGCCCACACAGGGCTTCTCGCTTTACGGTTCATCTTCACAGTCCTGACCCAATTAGAAAACACTACAGCACAGGTCCAGTGATTTAGGGTCAAACAGGAACCACCTTTTAAGAACGGAGCCCAACTTGAAGCATAGCACAAATTTTATACAATGTCTTTATATACGTGTTAGTTTCTTTTGTCTTTAGCAGCTTCTAGCCTTACTTACTTACTGTTCATTAGAAGGACAAATAATGAAGATGAAGCTCAAATATTTTGGGCACACAATGAGAAGACAGGAGTCACTG
>JAACJT020000049.1:1000-12000 GCA_009936485.2 Gymnarchus niloticus
CTAATTAGGTTAATTGGCAACAGGTCAGTAACATGATTGGGTATAAAAAGAGCATCTTAGCGAGGCAGAGTCTCTCAGAAGTAAAGATGGGCAGAGTTTCACCAATCTGCAAAAAACTGCGTCTATGAATTGTGGAACCATAAAATTGTGAAGACTTTGAATATCTCATCTTGCTCTATCATGCAAAGAAGAAGCCATATGTGAACATGATCCAGAAACGCCGCCGTCTTCTCTGAGCCAAACCTCACTTAAAATAGACAGAGGCAAAGTGGAAAACTGTTCTGTGGTCAGATGAATCAAAATTTGAAATTCTTTTTGGAACACATGAATGCCGCGTCCTCCGGACTAAAGAGGAGAAGGACCATCCGGCTTGCTATCAGCGGTCAGTTCAAAAGCCTGCATCTCTGATGGTATGGGGGTGCATTAGTGCCTATGGAATTGGCAGCTTGCACATCTGGAAAGGCATCATCGATGCTGAAAGGTATATGCAGGCTTTAGAGCAACATATGCTCCCATCCAGATGACGTCTTTTTCAGGGAAGGCCTTGCAGATTTCAGCAAGACAATGCTAAACCACATACTGCATCTATTACAACAGTGTGGCTTCGTAGTAGAAGAGTCCAGGTGCTGAAGTGGCCTGCCTGCAGTCCAGACCTTTCACCAATTGAAAACATTTGGCGCATCACGAAATGAAAAGTACGACAAAGACCCAGGACTGTTGAGCAGGTAGAATCCTATATTAGACAAGAATGGGACAACATTCCTCTCCCAAAAGTCCAGCAAGTGGTCTCTTCAGTTCCCAGACGTTTATGGACTATTGTTAAAAGAAGAGGGGATGCTACACAGTGGTAAACATGGCCCAGTCCCAACTTTTTTGAGACGTTGCTGCCATCAAATTTAAAATGACCTTATTCTTTTCTTAAAATGATACAATTTCTCAGTTTAAACATTTGATATGTTTTCTATGTTCTATTGTGAATAAAATATGGGTTTATGAGATTTGCAAATCATTGCATTCAGTTTTTATTTACATTTTACACAGTGTCCCAACTTTTTTGGAATTGGGGTTATATTACTAATGTGTAAATACATTCTGAATTTTGCCTCCTGTGTTTCCCAGCCCTATTCCTCTGGGCAGCGTGGTGCTTGTTTGTGCTGTCCTCGACGAGACCATAGGCCGGAAGATCTTCATCTCCAGCCGAGTGATCAGTTCAAACGGCTCAAAGCTGCACACAGATGCCACGGGTAACGCCAAGAGACGACCGCACCGCCGCCTTTCGCGCATCCATCACATTGTCACAGTCAAATACCGAAATAAGTGGCTGTTGAGCTACACCCGGATATAACAGAAACACAGATGACTTTAACGGCGTTCTAAATCCATCACTTGCCTGTTGTACACATGCTGTGAACACATGAAGTTGCTGACGTCCTTCTTTCTTCGTTCTCTTTTTTAGCCTTGTTTTTATCCGTCAGTATAAGACATCTATTTTGAGTCTGATATACAAGCACCTCGCCAGCCGCCACACCACCAGCAGCGAGAAGAGGAGCAGCAGACTTAGTGTCAGAACCTTGTTGTGTCCGAGGCCCATGGAGTGTGAGTACATCTGCTGTGTGACTAAATAACCTCCAGGATCTTTATACGAACCTTCTGGGTGCCTTAAGCATTTTTCTTTGTGACATCAACTCCATCTTTGACTGAATTGATGCTACCATGAACAAAGACAGAAACAAAGTTTTCCCTGGTATATTCGCCTGAAGCGTATTAATTTAACTAATGTAAAAGTGGTGGAGGCTTGCAGCCAGAGAAATTTTAAAAAGTAACCTAAAATATGTACTGTAATCTTTGGTGACTACATCAATAAAGGATGCTTTCATTTCCAGGATTATATTGACTCAGTCCTAGTTGTATAGTTAAATGCTGACTTTGTCGTCTAAAAATAATATTTAAATAAAATTATGTTCACTAGCCAGTATTTTTCTAAACCATATTCTTTTAAAAAGTTGAATATTTTTTCAAAAGTATTGGCATTGTCATATTTTACAATGAAATATATTCATTTGTACTTCAAAGACATTTATAAGTGTATGGTCCTGTTTTTAAAAACCCAAGTGAATGTGGATAATTCAAGACACTTCACATATATGTGAGGTAAAAAGGTAAACATTAAATAAAAAAACACTCATGCAAGTTTTTATTCCTATACTTTGGGAATATGCATTACAGGCTGTTTACTTTGATTCATTTTTAGATATAGGTAGATACTTTATTAATCCTGAAAGGGAAATTCGGGAGTTTGTTTCCTTGTAAAAAGTGTTTTGGTGACCATCATTATAGACTTTGGTTCATGCCTGAACTGTATTTCAGATTTTCACAGACCAATGAATACAATAAACAAGATTCAGCAAAGAAAGACACTGTATAACACAAAAAGATCAACACAACTAGACAGAGCTGCTGCAACAGGCCGCCGTGCACTCAGGCGCCATCTTGGAAAGTTTGCCCTTAGAAGAGTCATTACATATCCAGTTTACGTATTATATCATTTTTACAGTGTTCACACACATTACACCACCCCCAAATTTGTTTATTACACCAGATGGTGCTTTTGAGTTTTTACCTAATGCTCACACTACTTCTGTTTCATTTTGAGTTATATGTACGTACACTGATGAGTCAAAACATTATGACCAGCCCATAGTACAACAATCGACCATTCCCATTGTGTCACTGTCCTGCTCCTCAGACCATGCATGCACTCCTTTATGCAAGGAGAATTTTGCTGGAACCTCCCCGTGCCATTGGGGTAGACAGTCATCATGATGGGGTGGACCTGGTTTACCACAATGGACAAGTTGCCTGGAGTGTTCAGCACCAATGCTTCTGGTCTCCTTTTATATTCCTTTCCTCATTTGTACTTTTATAGTGGTGCCGTCTGCCTGCCAGGAAGAGCCAACTGTTGTACTAGGGGTGTGGTCATAATGTTCTGATTCATCAGTGTACCTCCAATATGAAATAGCACCGGTGGCTGGATTACTTAAGATATCGACTAACAGACACAGTGGTGATGCTGTGTAGATCATAATTTTCTTTCGGCTGCTCCCGTCAGGGGTCACCACAGCGGACCAACAGTCTCCATCTCCTCCTGTCCTCCGCATTCCGCTCTGTCACACCAACCACCTGCATGACCTCTCTCACCACATCCACAAACCTCCTTTTTGGCTTTCCTCTTTTCCTTTTGCCTGGCAGCTCTATCCTCAGCATCCTTCTCCCAATATACCCAGCATCTCTCCTCTGCACATGTCCAAACCAACGCAATCTCGCCTCTCAGGTTTTGGTGATGTTGGGTACATATCTTTCTCAAATACACATTTGCTCACAGTGTAACTCATTGGCTGAGGAACTGTGGGCAGTTTTAAGGTAGCACTTCAGAATTGGAAGTAGTCAAGGTTTCATAAGAATGAAAGCATCACCCTTTATCTGTTTGGGATGCTGATTATTCTGGAGGTTCTCACAGAGTGGAAACATGACCTGTGCTCTCACAGGGACTCACACAAAGATAGGCAAGTGAAACAGTGAAATGCAAAGATCAACATAAAGGAAGGTGAACAAATGTAACTCCTCCACCCCCTCCTTTCAGCATGTTTTAATTTTTTTACTTTGTGAATGGAGATGTTCCAGTAAGGTGACAAACATCAGAGTGTTACTGTAATAAAACATTGTCCACATCTGAAGGAACACAACTCATTCAAAAAGACCTTTCAACTGAGCGCCATTCAACCACAGTCGTGCACACTTGGTTAATCTCATGACTACACTAGCACAAGCAAAAATACTTGTATAAATTTCATCAAATGTCAAAAAATAAAGGGAACTTATTGCAGCCATTGGTCATTTGCATTAGTTTTTAAAACTTCGTGTTTAGTGAAAGTTAATCAAAATAATTAATTTTCAGGCACTGTGTCCAATATCCATTACCTGGCAAAACAAACATGATTTAAAGAAAAGATCAGTAGAACAAGATTCATTTAGTTTCACAAATAACAGAAGATCACCAAAACTATGAGAAAACTATTTCACAGCTTAACACAGGGGGACGACTGTAACAGACTACATGTGAAATATATAATTACAGTGGCATTGCAACTCAGTGGATACCACTGCTGTCTTATCCCCGTGGGCTTGGGGTTTGAATTTCAACCCTTCTTTGTTTATGATATTAGCAGACCCCCCATACTGTGTGAGTTCCTCCCACAGTACAAAATCTTGCAGTTCAGTGAATTGGGTGTCTATTGTGGTGGATGTATAGTATGTTACCTGTGACACCTCAACTAGAGTTTCCCTGCTTTTTGCACTATGCTGACACTAAACGTGGCTTCAAAACCCATGTTGGGTGGGAGTATCCCAAACTACCGATCAATGCTGGTGCTAAACGACGGTTCAAAACCCATGGTGTGTGGGAGTATCCCGAATTTCCGATCGGCACTGGCGGTAAATGAGGCTTCAAAACCAGTCAAAAAGCAGATGGAGAAATGGTTACATTGATGGTGATGTGCTGTGTTTAGTCATCAATCTTCTTCTTGTTTCAGAAGGGACTTTACAGCCCATTGAAAGAAACCATTACTCAACAGTACTTATATTTTACTCCTATTCTTAGTGGAATTTTTTTTTAACATTTCTTACATTTGTCTGGTTGGCAAAGATGCAACTGTCTCCTCCACTAACGTAAGTTTAGCTTTGTGCACGTTTATATCCAACATCCAGAATATGTAAGTCGACGACCTTTTGTCTGCCCTTCTACAGCGCCGTAACGCTGAAGACATCTGCAGCGACATCTCATCCAAGCAGCAGTATCTCTCAAGTTCCAAAAGATCACCGTGTGTTGCTGAACATCAAATTAAAACAAAACCGATAAGCATTGGTGGCATCGGTGTTCTGCAGCCTTTCGCATGTTTTATTTTATCAAATAAATGTATGAGGTTGAGGAAAACTGACTTTAATGTTCAAGTGGTGATTCTCTGGCCCCTCGCTTTCCCCCACCACCCGTGTAGTGGCTCTCCTAATTGCATGCATAGATGCCTTGGCTCCGTGTTCAATACAGGGCTGGCAGTGTCTCTCATCTACACACCTGTGCTGACACCATGTCAATATCCATGTTCACAGAGGCCCCCCATATCTATGGTTCAGTGGAAGGGGTAAGTAGGACACTGGTAGCAGCTGGTAAGGGACGCGGCCAGAAAAGTACTATTTGGGCTGGGCCTGGGTGGTTGGGTTCTAGGACGGAGGTTAGGGTTGCAGAAACTGAGAGATGGGGCTCTGTGGACAAGCTTCCTGCCTTGGCCCTTACGTTAAAACCACATACAGCAATTGGTAAACGTAAAGGTACCACTGCGCACACACAAGCACAGACGGCGTGTGTGTGGGAATGCTTGCAGTTTAGGGTTTTTTTTTTTCCTTTTAGACATTCAAGTAGACTGCTGTATAATGAAAACAACATCTAATGAATATATTCTGTGTTGGGTATTGATTTTGTAGCAGTTTCTAATAATGTAGTGTCAAGTACCAATGCTATAAAGCTTTCAGATCTACCTTCTCTGGCCTCCTGGATCCCCTTTAAAAATATCTTATATTTGTTCATTTCATGGACTGAACAGATTTTTGGCATGATTATTTTATGAATTACTGATTTTTTGTACAATGCATGATTTAAAGAGCACTTAGTAATCTTGCTAAATGGGAATTCAACTATCAGCTACAGCAACTAATATTAGCAGCAGCAACCTAAGAGATGTGTTTGATAAATGGCGTCATATTAGACTTCAGACTATGCCAGCCCCAATTAACCATAAAACAAAAGGATTACTTTGCCTATGTGAACAACTACAGAAGGTTTAAGTTAAACAAATTAGAAAATCAAATTGTCCACTGGCACGTTCTTCCACTAAACTGCTTAAAGATTCCCTTTCAGTATATACCATCCATCTTCCAATTGCTTTTGTGGTACAAGTTTACAGAGGGTCTGAAGCCTATCCCAAGAAGCTTGGAGCAGGAGACAACCAGATTGGGATGCCAGACCTTCACAGGGCGCACACATGCACATACGCACACACACACACACACACACACACACACACACACACACACACACACACAGATACTCTCACAGAATCAATCCATCCATCTATTTTCCTGGAGATGGATGGAGAGCATCCATCCACCTGTAAACCACTTATCCTGTTTAGGGACAAGGGGGCATGAAGCCTATTCTAAGAAGCATGGGGCAAGGGACACCCTGGATGGACAGTCCTTCACAGGACACACACACAATCACTGTGGACAGTCTGGAGACACCAGTTCACCTGGCTACATGTCTTCAGATTATATGGGAGGAAACCTGTGCAACACAGGGAGTAGAGTCAGTCTCCACACAAGCACACACACACAGTGTAGGCAAATCTAACATTGTGGGGACCTTCCATTCATTTCTATGGGCTTAACCCTAAAACTAATTAAGACAACCCTAACCCTTACCCAGCCCTAACCTTAACCATAAGTAACCTAACAAAATACAAGACTTTTAGCTCTTTGGGTTTTTTGTGTTCACAAATTTTTTATAAAATTTAGTTTTGACTTGTGGGGACTCGAAAAATGTCCTCACAAAGCAAAAATGTCAGGTTTTTATTACCTTATTAGGAAATTTTGTCCCCACGACATAATATAAACACGGCCACACACACACACACACACACACACACACACACACACACACACACACACACACACACACACACACACACACACACACAGCAGGGGTACAATTCAAACTCCCAGCAGTGGCAGTAATGCCCTCTGCACCAGCGTGTTGCCTACCCTTTGTATGGTTAACAGATATATAAAGTTAGATGTTCTTCCTGAGTCCAGACACTCACAAAGCAGCAGTAGTTCAATGAAGACTAACTTGGTGCCTAATTCATTTATTACCTAAAACCTTAGATAAACTAACCTTTAACCTTGTCTACTCACCTCAAATATATTCTGCCTAGCCAAAAAAAAGTCGATGTTTGAAATTAAATAAGCAAATACTGTACTTTTAGAGCCGATGGTCTGGTCTAAGCTTGGCAACATTATGCAGTAATAAAATGAAGTCAGCTGAGTACCTGAATTTAATGAATAAACAGGATATCCCATCAATGGATTTTTTTGTCCCTGTTGGCAGGGGCACATTCCAGGATGACAATGCCAAGATTCATCGGCCTCAAATTGTGAAAGAGTGGTTCAGGGAGCATGAAAAATTTTCACACGTGAAATGGCCACCTCAGAGTCCTGATCTTAACTCCATTGAAAGTCTCTGAGATGTGATGAAGATTTATGGATTGGTTCAACTCGTTGCATAAGCTCGTCGAAGCAATGCCACAGCCAATAAGCGCCATAATCAAAGTGAAAGGTCCAGCGAGACATTAAAGTGTGTAACTTTTTTTTGCCCAGGCTCTGTACTCACAGTTCGGCCCCCAACCCAGTCAAACCTAGCTGAACCAGAATTGTGGAAGATGCCTTGTTATGCAGGAAATGCAACAATTATTATGCATGTAGGTATAAGTATTGCTTTTGATTCCTCTGATCATACTCCTCATTATCATACCTGCTTCAGTCTGTACTTAAATACAGACTTAAGCCTCTTATCTGATTAATAGTTTTCAGCACTTCCCTTATTATAAATTGACTGTTGTGCTGCTTAATTCATCACCGACTATAGTGATTCACTCACCTAGCTGTATTTGATGTTGTGTGTAAGCAGGAGTGCACTGACCAACAGAAAGATGCAAGTTTTCTCTCTTTCCTTGAAGTCCTTGGCTGCATGACCCCAAACTGTGGAACAAGGCCACCGACCAATGATGTCCATCTAGCCTGTGTTAAATCTACTGTTACTGCCATGAGCTTTATGTATATGTTCAATATTGCCTATATTCATAAGAGCCCTCTGCTTGTTCCTTACTGCCTACCACTTCCACGCCACCTGAGCAAGTTGTGCAAGCCCTTGGAATTGGCCTTTGCCCATGCAACGCACGCCTTACTGCCATTGGCTGACCTGCTGAACACTGCAGACTAACCCAGCAGAAGTCAGACAGCAAGCCTCACCACCTTATTGCATGGCATTTAACTACCACTGTGTACCTCCGTGAACACTAATGGATGCCATTGTAATTATATTCCTGTTTCAAGAGTGTATGCTAGAATTTTTATATGCTCCATTTTACACATAATAGTTTTCTTAACTGAACTGCACCTTAATGGCAGTACACCAAAACACATAAAACAGTGCAAAGTCAGTTACTTTGCAAGTCCACAGGAAACCACAGTTAACCATGCAGCCTCATTTATTGGGCAAATTTAATTCATGATTCTCTACTAGCTTGTGCAAGGAGACAGACTGATACGAACAGCCAATAAATTAGAAACACACCAGTATATATAAGTTTACTTAATGTTTGCTTAACGGATGGGAAGTAGTTTTAAATGTCAAATTTTCCTAACTCAATTCAGCATTTGTTTACTGCTTACCTAAGGTCCGTTTTTGGAAAACTGGAAACTCTCTAGGCTGAACATTTCTGACTTGAAAAATTCAACTTTCTTAATTCCTCACTGCACTGTCCTAGCTCTGTTTTACTCCTAACATTGGCTCATATTTTAGCTGTTTAAACAATGTTCATACAATGTTTATTCTTCGTTACTACTTGGAATACTAAGGTTGTGAGGAAGGATGTAGTTACCATTTGTTTCAGCTCTTCTGTAAGGGCCTTTTAAGAAACGTTCAGTACCACTCCACCTACACTAACACTCTCATACATTTTCATATACTTCTGGATGTGCTTTTAAAATATGAATTTCACACCTTCATTGTTTATTATGCAAATCATCAAGGAATCGTCATATTCTAGTAATCTTATTTGACTATCCTATAAGATGGTTCATTTTCTCGGCTGGTTTTATAACTTGTATTTATACCTTTTACGGTGGCGAAGCTAACTGTAAGCTACCTTTAACACAGGCGATCAGAAAACGATTTAGAAACTGTCATCGTAAGTAACAAAAACCTAAAGTTACAATCATGCACGTTGACAACGCTGTCTAAATTTCTGCAAGATCTCCATCGTAAACCCCACTTCTCTGGAACGTGTTCGAGAATTTCTGCTCGCGGTTATACCAGTCAGAACGAGTTAGATGCAATATCTCGAGTTTGGATAACAACATTAAACGTATTCAAAAATTCCCTGGCTTTGGTTGACGTTTTCAAGCTTAATGATGCTGGCATTACAGAACAGCCTCCTGGTACAGATGTTAATCGTACGTCATCATCATTCGAATGACCTGATATTACACGTTCCCTGTTTGCTGGGATATGCGTTTCCCAGGAAGCGTAAGGCATGAGGCAGGTACACCGTGGAATGAATGCTAGACATTAGTAAGCCATATACACACACTCATCTGCAACCCGACCTTAATTATCATTTCCGCTAATAATTGTTAATACACACTATTAAGAAAACCTGCACAAACCATATGTGATACGTACATGTCTTACTGCCAAAGGCTTTATTTACAATAACAGGAATGTAGGGTTTTTCAGTGTTTTTTGATTTTCCAGTGACTTTCTGCTGCATGGTCTACTTGCCTAAAACTGGATGAAGTCTTCCTGTGTCACATTAAGCGAACCAGCAGTGCTATGTCATTTAAAAAACTCAGCCCTAACCCCAAAGGTAGCTGAATTTGAGCGCTGCATGCAGGGCTAAACGCCGTCTATCCTTTAGTGCTCGGCTATCAACTATACTTTCCCCTGGTTAGAAATAACTCCAGAGTTCAACTGCGTACCTCTGGCTGCGGGAAAAGAGCGAGAGAGAGCGAAAGAGCATGACAGAATGATAAAGACACTGACAAAGCGGGATGAATGTGGCTTCACGGGCATGAACAGCGAAAAAATGGCAGCTTACACCTCACAATGCTTACTGTGGCCGGGACGCTAGAACTGCGGTAAAGACCAAATGTTTGCTTAGATAGCTGGCAAATACTGTACTTTTTAAATGTGATTATTAGATAACGTCAATAAGAATGTAAATACTTTTAGCATAAATATATTATTTATAGAGAATGACTAATTCTCACTGAGGTGTTGTGCTGTAAATAGTTGATGTGCGATTTAAGAAAAGTAATGGAAAATGACTCACAATCATCGAACCCAACTCAAAGAGTGCCGTTTTCCAAAACAAGTGAGAATTGTGAAATCAGGTACTCTCTTACAGAAATCACTGAAGGGTGAAATCTGTAATAGTAGCAAAACACAAGGTCCTATCATGAATTGAGAAATATTTAATAAAACAATCATTTTTGTCTTAAGTGACACGGTTGTATTTAGGCTGGGTCTGGTACTCAAGCCTTTGTTTTGTGACACTTTGCATTGTGAAAATGCATTTAAAGCTGCATTGTACAGCAACACTATGCAGTAACACCTCTGTAGACGCAAGGTGTTATTTTACAGTAACAGACCATTTTGTGGTTTATATTAGCGATATCACCAGTAATTAAAAAAGCCTTGAAGTGAAGCTAAGATAATGTATACATTAACAAATTGTTGCTTTTTTGGGTTATTTAATTTTGAAATTTTGACAATCAAGCATAGTTAAATCAGGTAATACCATATATTGTTGCATGTTACACTTAATTGCACTTAATGTATTCATATATTAACGCGCAGTAATTAATATTATCACTTGAAAAGTTTGGCCATTTTTCACTGTATTTACAGGGTATTTCTGCATCTGTATTCCTAGAGATATATATCATTCTAAGGCTGTAAATGATGTAATGATTTCAACAAACGGTTTTATGGTTTGCCATGAACCACCACAATCAGAATCAGAATATCTTTACTGTCATTGTAACGAGTACAACGAAATTAAGTGCAGTCCCTGTGTCAGAGAGATTTATACAGGAAAATAAATAAGGAG
>JAACJT020000050.1:0-12765 GCA_009936485.2 Gymnarchus niloticus
ACTGAAAATGAGAGCCAAAAACTTTGAAAGTCCTTCAGGAAGCCTGGAGAACTATTCCTCAAGACTACATCAAAAAATACACAAGATAGTCCGGCTCTTTGGAAGCATATGAAGAAATGAGGGGTGGCTCAAGACTTTTGCTCAGTACTGAATATGAAGACTAAAAAATTCCAATGTACAAGTTGCTAATACAGTTTCAATAATCATATATAAATAAATGCTGTCAAATGGAAGTCTGACCAGCCTTAGGATTCAAACCCACAACCTTCCAGACATGGGAGCAGATCCCAACCCACTGGGGAAACGTAGCCAGTGTCTGTGTATTAATACCCACCTTGGTGTAGGTATCCTTAATGCAGATATCCGCAACAACCATGATGAAAAGGGCAATGGGTACACCAAAGTCACCAATCATTCGTCTGACCTGGAGGGAAAGTTTGCCAGAAATATCAGACTAAAAACAAACAAAAAGCCCTTCCAATTGAACATAAAGCCTTTCCAATCCAAGGTGAAAATGGTGTAATATTATCAACATAGACATAGAAGAACTACATTATAAATATATAAACATAAGATTTAGAGGCTAATTTCAAAATTATGCCTACACATATAATGCTGTGTTAAGTCAAATGTGCAAATTTTTCAATACATCTAGCTGAGTACAGCTGTGTGCTGTTCACAAGAATCAAATTCTTTTGCCTTGACATAATGTCCAGGGTTATGCATTTAAAATTTTGCCCACCACCAGAAAAATAAATCCCCATTATACATAAAATACTGTACAAGATTAAGTTTTCCAATGTCAGATTTAATGTTTTCCCCTGGCTCTGTGTTCAGCATCCTGTTTCCCTCATTTTTTTTGTTCTGTAGAGGTCTAGGCTGTTAACAGAGCCTTACAGACACTTTTTGAGGGGCAGGTGCTGAAAGACAAAACTCTGGCACCCAGTACCTTCACCAGGTGCCAGAGGGTGCTGGCTAAAACACATGACTGGGGTGGGGGGAGGTTTGGGAAATTGGTTGGTGCATCCTGTACCCTTCTCCCCCCATAAGCATATGCCCAGTTATTAATTTCTTTAAGTTCACAGTTACACACACACACACAGACACACACACACACACACACACACACACACACACACACACACACACAACAGAAAGACTTACAGGGCCAGGAAGGAAATGGCCATTCTTGAACTGTCTAAAGAAGTATGCAATGAAAAAGCATCCAAACATCAAGCACATGGAGAGCAAAGCGGTATTCGGATATGCTCTGCTCTGTTTATCTGGAAAAGTTTGATTTGTCCTGTTGTACTGGCTCACTGGCTGGTCAAAATGGTAGAAAGGGTTTTCCAGTGTGTCGTTCAAGTGCTTGTAGTTGAGAGTCAGTGGATGGTCTTGGAAGATCTGCAGATGACGGGAGTCGTACAAGGTGGTGAATTGTTTGTCACAGTAGAACTCGGCACAAGTGCAGTTTACACATGTGGCAAGGGGCTGTACAGAAGAAAAACATGGAAAAGGACTTGTAATATAGTCAGGAGAGGGGGGCAATGGTCTGCCATACCAATGAACTGAAGGTTGGTAAAAGAATGCATACCTGAATGAGCTTACTGAAGGTTTCAATGATAAAGATGAGGGAGATCAGAATGGAGAAGATCTCCTGCGTGAAACGGGTGATGAATCTCACGAGGAAGCTGCCCTCAACAGCTATGAGTATCAAAACGATGATCACAAGCCAAAAGCCCACCCAGACTCGTCCTACGATGTACTCAATGCCAATTCTTTCACAGAACTGAAAGAAAAAAACAAAAATTAAAGGATGCATTAACCACACATTCTGCAAATCCAGGCCCTCAATAAAAAAAAACCAAAAAAACAATCAAGAGTCTTGCTCAAGGGCCCAATAATTATATGAGCACTTTGTCAGTTGATGGATTCAAAGTGGTAAACAGCCAGGCGCATGTACCAAACTCGCAGAGCTCACACCACCCCAAAGTGTCACAAGTGGGATATAAACTCACACCCCCCGGGAGTTTTCACATACAATGCTACTGAGGAAGTTAGGTGGGAGAAAAACGATACTTACGGTGAAGAACGCTCCGTCAAAGACAAGCAACGGACCAGAAAAGCCAATGACCAGGATGGGCTGGGCAGCAAAAAGGCAAAAGATGACTCCTTGAATGGAGGTGGATATCATGAGTTCTGATACACCCATCATGTTCTTCGTCTTCTCAGCTGTGGACGCGGGAGGATAGAGTAACACTGGTGAGAGCTGACAAGATGTTTTGTGAAGCAGATCTCTACAGGTGTAAATAGATATATCGTGTACTTCAACACCCTTCATAGTTACCAATGCTCTGTAGCCGCATGCTTAGACTCACAGTCACACAGGGATTTTTTCTTTTAATCACAGATTGTCAAAGGGTCATTTTGACTTGTCCCAATATTTTAGCAAATTGCATTACATTTTTTTTTGGCTTTTTCTCTGGGAAAGCAAAAATATTTTAACAACTTATTTGTAAAGCCAAATCACTGGAGACAAATGAGATAAAAATCCAGCAGCAGATATTTTCAGCCGATTTTGACAATTAAATGACCCCCTGATCTTTTCCTGCTCTGTGTAACGGTACAAGGGGGCGGGTGGCCTCTTGACCTAACTAAAAGGTTTTTCTCCTTGCTGAGGAGTTTTTGGTTCTTCTCTTCCATTGTCTTCTGGTCTTGCCCTTGTTCATCAATTTACTTTATAATTAGCACACACTCCTGTAAAGTGTCTTTGGACAACCATGTTGTGCAAGGCACTATAAAAATAAATTGCATTGAATTGCATGGGTATCCTGGGTTCCTTCGGGCAACTGAGGTTTTGTTCGCCACACCACATCTCCAATCTGGTCCTCAAAGCAGTGAAATTAAAATGTACATCCACATTCAGCATTCTGACTTTGCATTTCCAAGACTGACTGGTGCTGTAATAGTAATTTGTAATGGTCGAGGTGTGTGAAACCCTGAATGGAGCAGTCCACTCACCAAGCAGCCCTCCAAAGGTTATGGCAGGAGAAAGGGCAGCGAAGTAGATGAAGATGATAGTGGCCAAGACCTGAAGGTTGAGGGCATCTGTGAAGTCACTGAGATAATGGCGGTAGCGCCGCTTAATATCTTTGACCAGACCGCCAAATGGGCGCCCCGTGCGTGCAAGTGGATCCTCTTTAGGCACGTCATCAGCTTTGGGACCTTCAAAAAAGCCGCACCAGCTTTGGTCAGCCTTTCAGTCCATATTTTGTAATTATGCCACGACCCCTGAATGGACTTTAAGATAACGGTTATGTCAATCTGAACACGGAGTATTCAGGAAGTTGAGCTTTAACGATATGTGAAACAAACATCCATCAGGAGATATGCTGTCACCTCTGCCAATATCAAAGAGGAGCCGGGTGTCTGAAGGACGGAGCCGTTGACGCAGCATGGTTTTCTGGAAGCTGATCATGGAGGCAAGCATGGACTCATTTTGGATCTCTGTTGGTGGGATCACGATGCTGCAGTCCATGAAGTCAGCCATGGCGTCTGTCAGATCTGTGTCACTTTTGGCCAGGAATGCAGCTATGTTAAACACCTGAGAAGGCAGGTAGGTAGGAGGTTAACAACAGAAGATGCCAGATGTTCTCCATCACATTGTCTGTTTTACAGGTGTCCATTTTGGCTAAAACCACATCCCAATGAGGCTCCTTCTTTTCCACTACTATTCTCAAAACTACTACAGTTGCCCCTTAACCCCTGCTCAATTGCTTCCAAGGCCTCTCTTACCCGGTCAGCCATAAGTACAGCCATGGCCCTCCCAGATTCATGGTAGTCGATGCCACTCTGGCTGGGGCCCACAAGCACAAAGACAAACCGGACCGGCACCGAACTCTCAAGGACTGATTCCATAATCACAGCCTCCTTCAGCCTCACAAAAGCCACAGTGGGCTTCTGTAGGATGTCCACGGCCCCTGTTTCAAACAAAGAGGGCAATGAAACATCTCATCTACTTAAAATCAACCAACTGAATTAATGTCGGTCAGATAGCCAGTGTTCCAAAACCCTTTCTGAAAAAGATTGCTCTTTCATATACATGCCTATTTCCATAAATCTGGGTATGATATTTTCTTGCACGGTTGTGTGCCTATCAAATCCAGTTTCAGAGGGTCCCAGCACTAACACTGTCCAACTTCCACCGTCCGGTTTGCTGATTCATCATACCTACCAGAAAGAACAATTGAAGCCTCCACCCTGCTACTGGTGTCTCTCTGGTAGAAGAAGGACACAGGTCAGAGGTCAGTTAGACGGTCCCACTGACTGTCAGCCGAGCCATTTTTCAAAAGGTCATGTGTCTTCACCAAACATAAAAATATGAAAATATCTACAGGCAAAAATGATGAACGGCAGAGAGTCAATGAGTTATCGAAAGTATTTTTGGTGGGGAATGTGATTATTCTCTATGGAGAGGAAATGGTTACCATCTTGGTGACAGAGTAGGACTTCATCTCTATCTCGGACGATGGGGTCAGCTTCTGCTCATGCTGGCTGTAGGGAAACGGAGGTTCTGGTCAGTTTGACTCAAATCACCAACCTACTCACACAATATTCCATATGTCTGCAAAAATGTTAGTCCAACATTAGGATCTGACCGAGGATCAGAATTAGCCTTTATTAGCCTAAAGTTTCAGTGTGTGGAATTTGCAGAGACATGTTTGGTGTTTAGACACAAAGCCACAATGACATCCCTTAGGATGCATGATATAAAGGGGACGTTTACATGTGCATGCAAAAATCAAGCAGTGGTCACAAAGATTTACAGTGCATAGGAAGAAGAAACAGATACAGAGTCGGGAAAGATAGATGAGAGATGAAACGTTAGCTTGTCGTCCTTAAAGTGCATCAACATAGCTTAGGTGTGCAGGTAGGCAAATTAGCAAGAGGCTGGTGGACCTGCCTGCGTTTTTTCAGCAGGGTCCTCAGCAGATGGTCCCGGCTGGCTGCCCTTATCTCTTTTTTGGAGGCCAGCTCGGCCACCAACGTCTCTGCGATGTCAGCCAGGCTGTTGGCATCTTGGTCCAGCAGTGTCACTCCTGAACACAGACAGACAACCATGTGGCAGCGATGAGTGTATTGTTGGTTTGCTTGATTAGAGCAAAATAATGCCAGTGGTGTGCATCGCTACATCACGCAGTCAGGGTTATGGTCTAGCGCATTTTAAACAAATTAATTTTAACTCAGCAGTGATAATATCATTTTCTGTTGGGCTTGGTGTCTTTTGTCATTTTCAGGGCTTTCTGTCAGGAGTTTAATATCTGTACTTTTGGACCATTTCTGTTCCTATTCTCAATGCATTTCTCCAAGAATACAGTACTGAAATATGCTATTTCCTGATTACATGGGAAATGGATCCAAAAAAACAGCATGAGAAATTATCCTAATTAAGAAAGGACACTGCTATAAAATCATTGAATAAACTGAAGTTCAACACCCATTACCGCGGATAAAACTTCAAAAGGCAACGTGAAGAGAATGCCTTGAATTTGGCGCCACCTGGTGGCTAGTTTAGTAACAGCAGGGGTCCATTTCTAAGCCCTTACCAGAGATCATCATCTTACGCAGATGGATCAGGCTCTTAAAAGTCAGGTAAGAAATGTGTGCAGAGCCCCAGGTTCCGGAATCTGAGCTATAGCTCTCTTCATAGCCCACCCAGCGACCAGTCTCCTGCCAGTAGTCCTCCTGGTTGCTGTCCTTGGTCAGCTCATTGAGCTCCACATAAGCCTGAAGAGATACAGACAGCTCATGTGCCACGTGAAGCTCAGGCTCCCAGATGCTAGCTGAGTCCCACCCCATGTGTTGCTAGGTACTATGACCTTTATTGGGAATGGGCTCCCAAGTAGGCACTTAACTGAAGATAGGACTGAGCGACATAACCCAGACAAGTTAAGTTATTCCTTTAAGCACCGCCACTGTCCATAGCTGAGCTGTCAGGGGGAGGTGGTAGTCAGCTGTAAGCTTTAAGAGCTCTGGTCAAAGAGGTACTGGTACAACCTCAATTACATATCCATCCATCCATCCATCCATCCATCCATCCATCCATCCATCCATCCATCCATCCATCCATCTTCTATAACTGTTAATCCAATACAGGGTTACAGTGTGCCTGTAGTTTATGGCAGACAGCACAGGGGACCAGACAGGGGATCCACATGTCACACACTCACCCTCTGGGGGTAATTAAGAGATGCCAGTTCACTTAACTGGGTGTCTTTGTGGGAGTGAGGGAGGTAGCTGGATGTACTGGGTGAACCTAGACGCTACACATCATCCAGAAACAAGCAACGTAGACAAACTTACCAGACAGTCTCCTCTGGAGTTGGCATTAGTGTTGACGTTTAGAGGGGCTGAAACGGGAAGATCAAATTCTGAAGCCGAGCGTGTACCAAGAAGTACAGAGTGAAGAGCTACTGAAGCTGAGTGATGTCCTGGCTGTACTACACATTGCAAGACTATTCATGAAGTTCATAATAGCAAATTATAAACAAACGGGATGCAGTGAAGTGTGTCATCTCATCATCATTAGTAATACAGCATTACTGGTTGTCCAGTTACATTAACCTCACAGATTTTCTGCTATTTCATGACATAACGGTTATGTCGCCAGTAGTAAGCAAAGGTATTGGCCTTCATCTGGCAATATTTACAGATAAAGAGACCAGGAACCCAAATTAAATGTACTACATTAAAAACCAGTGATACCTCACACGTCTTACCTTCAGAATCCTGAGAGATGCTGGTTTTCTCCGGTTCTGGGTCCTCTTCCTCCTGCCTGGGCTGCTCCAGGTTGTAGCTGCCTGCATGACTTGGTGGCGTCCTGAAGGAGAAGTGGAGGACGGGTTACAAGAACCAAGAACTGCTTGGAGAGTGTCGAAGGGCCTCCTCCACTCCATGTCTCACCAGATCCTACGAATAACTGGCCACGGCGAGTACTTTCCCTTTATGATGCGATGCCAATCAACCCTGACACAAAGAAAAGGCGGTTTGAAAGACCCCACCACCTGTGCCTAACTGGACACACGCTAAGTCTGTGTTCTAGCATTTAAGCTGCTTGTTGTCCACTTTTAAATAGGGCAATTATGTCTTCCACCAGGAGAGGGCGCACTGCTGTAAATTATACAGGCCACCTAAAGCCTACTTCTTCAAATATTGGTAGTTGCTACTAACTCACACAGACTCTGGGGCATACGACTGTTATACTTGGCAGTTACCATCCAGTTAAGCTGCCGAGTAAAACAACAACTAGAGGGGTGGTCACAGAGGTCACATGCGTTTAATAAGTTCAGCACTAAACCCTCTACGCCTGGCATAGGTTTACACTCTGGGAGGGGTACCATTAACAAGTCTTGCTGAACTGCAAATGTGAGAAGTGTGGGCTGCATTTGGGGCGAGAGGAATGGAGCTACTTACTGTCTGAAAGGATAGGAGATCCTCGAATCATGGTCCTCGTAGGACAAGTCATTGTCCTGGCAGGGAGAGACAGATACAGAGACAGACTGAAGAAGAGGAATGAAGTGCATTATGATGAAGCTGGTGATTTACCCCAGTTTGGTCTTTAGTGATCATGTGTCTTTCCAAAGTGCATAAATTATTTCCCAAATTTTTATCAATCATCTTACTGTAAGGGCTACAAGATGTTCCCACTTTGCATAGTTTTTTGTTTGTTTGTTTGTTTGTTTCCATCCCACTGGAGAGAAGGGGGGGATCCTGAATAATTTCAAATCATTCTGAAGCCATTGTAACTTACCCCTTCAAATGATAAGTTGATTTCCATTGGTGTATGTTGACGTGTCTGTTTCTTCCTTTTTTCCCAGAATGCTCAGCAATTTACAGTATCTAAAAGCATACATTTAATTATTCATCAAATGAACTGTACAATGTAGAGTTATCTGTCACCTTATGTACTCAGACTTCAGTGTAACACACACATCCCACGGTCTAACATGTAACTGTCAGCCTGCTATCTTGGTGGCTGTTGTTAAAAGATGACAGAGAACACGCGGGATTCTCCAAGGCAGTGCTGAGGGTCTTATCTGTGCCTTACACCCCTGCCGCTGTTGTTGAGCAGTTGTCCCCTCGGCCCGTACAGCAAAAGACTTTACTGCTGCCTGTCATGTTTCCATCTCATTCGATACCCGCATTGTAGCACCTGTAACTGCAAAAGCATCACTTCTATCCATTTTCATCTTTTTTTCTATTGCACATAATATGTTGCGTTTATTTCCACCTAGTATTATTATTTACAGTGCTGTTTTCTTTAATACGGTCGCTCACTGCATTTTTACCTGTCTGTTGAAACAGGCAACTCCATGGATGGAGAGAGCCAGTGGGTCTAAGCAGTATGGGCCCATCGAGCTCCCAGCAGCTCGCAGCTACCCCTTGCCTCTTACCCATTACTCCACACTTAGCGTCAGTGTAGTGTACAGCACTGACACTCAAGATACATCTTGTCAGTTCCGAGGCGTGGACCTGTGACCCACCTTCCTTCCACTGGCTGTAGGTTCAGACCAGGCTGAAGCTGCTTGTTTGACCTAGCAGAAAATGCCTTGCTTGCAACGACACCTCCGACAGAGGGTCATTAGCTCGTGCCTTGCATGCCAGACTGCCCCCCTTATCATCCCCTAACTCCCCCAGTACGCCCAGGTCCCTCTTCTCAATTTTATTCTCGATCCCTGGATTCTGAGCTTAAAAACTGGAACCAAAACTGCAGATTTTGTATCTCAAGCTAAATTCTCCGCTCCTCGGGATGTTTCTCTGCCTGGAGAACCACTGCTCTATGGCAGGACTGGCCATTTAATGTACTCCCAGAGATGCAATTGTACTCATTAACTTTTTGCGTCCTTTCGTTAACTTTCCACGTTGCCACGTTGCACCTTCGACCCCCAGCTTGCATGAGCCCACATGGACCAGTGGTGTGTAACATCAGGAGAGTTCCTTCCATGCTAAGCCATTCCAGAAAACCACACACGGGTCAGCTAAAAACCAGCTTCACAGACTCTTGAGCTTTTATTTTTCCGTGAGACATCTGTTCTCCTCCCACTTTTTAACTGAAATATTTTCTTCACTGATGTATTAAATAAAAACTAAGACCAACTTAAATAGTGTCACTTGTGGTTAAACAAAGCTCACAATTGATACTATTAACAATTCCGCCATCTATGTCCTCTGTGAACTTTCCAGATGCAGATCTTCACAGCAATGCATCGCTTAAGAGTGTCAGACAATAAAGTGTCAAATTAAACATGCTAGAACAAAAAAAAATGCATGAAATTGATAGCCTCATACATGAGTCACTGTCGCTACATTATGACCCTCAAGAATGCGTGACAGCGTGACACTGTTCAGTGTGGCTGGTAAAAATATACCCCATTACAATTAAATAAAAAAAACAAATGAATTCGATTATCCATATCTGGGTAGCTAAATTCTCACAATTTGTCAAGTGGATTTTTCAGTATTGTGCACTTTGCTTTGTGGATCTTTCAAAAACAAACTATTTTATTTGGTTAAACTCAAAAAAAGCAAACAATTCAGATTACACAGCATGCTGTTTGCATTATTTCACTGCAATCAAGTTGTTTCCAGCTACACCTGGTATTAAAGTCAGCCCGTAATATCGTTTCAATATCATTTGCAGAAACCCATGTATGTCTTTACAAAAGTCCTACTTTTCGTTCCTGAACACCCATGGGTGCAGAACGTTAAACCAAAGTCAATGCACTTGGGGAGACGACGAGACGTCTTACCTGAGGGATGATGATCCCAGGTCTTCTGTGGCCGCAGGTAAAGCCCAGGGCAGCTTTGCATACAGACTGGCACTTTGATGATAGTGTGGCACGCAGAGCGGGTCAAGACGGTGAACACCCACCCTTAGGGTGTTGCTGAGTCATACTCTACGTTCAGAGTTTGGGGCCCCTGAAAAGCAAACCCACCCACCCCCAGAGTTCTACCCCTTTCGCTGGTGGAGATAGCCCCATAGGACTAAGGAGATGGGCTTATCAGGTGAGAACACCCCCCCACCTCCACCCACCCCCGCCCTCTCACCCTGGACCAAGAGAGGTGCTTTACTTGACTGGTCCTTTGGGGAAATCCTGTGATGTTTACGTGGGAGCCTTATCAGGTAAGGAGCATCTTGAGTTCTTACGTCACCTGTTTACGCACTTGGGATTCCCTTTATTTTTTTGGGGGGTAGTTTGAAGGTTTCCTTCTCAGTCACTTACGCCGCCCCATGGGTCTGACCTTTTCAAACACTGGATGCTTTGCAAGACTAACTGAAAATACTCTCAATTCAGCTTGTAATCAAAATCAGTTCTCTGAAAATGGCAAAATATTCTCGATACAAACCCAACAAAAAACATATATCAAAAGCATTAACAGAAGTAATCAGTTCTTGTGTCATAAATCTCTCCAAGTTTCTGTAAGTTCAAGGAACATTCTTTTTCCTTCCCAAAGAACATACCTCAATTCTGTCAGCACGTTGTTGGGGTATGCCATTTGATAAGAGCTGGTTCTTAAAGCCACTTCACGTTTTACCTTCTTAAAATCAGCATATAAAGATAGCAAAGCATTCTGGGAGCATTTCTTACTTAAAACATTATCTGATTACCTTCACCCTCACTGCTGTCCTTGTTGATGTCTTCCCACGTTGGTCCCATGAAATCCCCTCCTGTCCAGACACTTCAGAGGATAAGCGAGTGTCCCCAAGCCATGGGTCCTCTCTTAATTTGGAAAGCATCGTTTTAAACTCCCTGTCTGGTTTCAGGGTCATTTGGTTTTCAGGGTGGATTTATGCATTCTTTGAAACAGCAGCTCAATGATTTTTTGTAACTCTATTTAAAAATATGTCATAACAGACTTGATTACTTTGCTGGCATAGTAATTTAGGAACCATTGAAATCTTCTCACAACTTTTGTATAAGTCCCCCCCTCGAACCCCCCAAAGAAGGTTATACTTAAACTTGTTAAGTTTCCCGTGTTCTCCTGGAATCTGTGGCAGTGACAGAAGCAGTTATTTCCAAGAACCATAAAGCCAAAAGCTGAAATCTCGGGTTGTTTTGTACATTTACCTGAACAAAAGTCACAGTTGTTTCTCATTAACCTATCAAACATCAAACTAGTGAGACACAGCCAGGTTGAGATGATGAGCTGAGGCACATAACATGTGGACTCAACCGGGAAGTAAAAGGCTCATTCGAGATTCCCTTTTTAGGTGTAGCGGCATCTATCCAGCCAACACATGACTCTTAAGGCATCAGTAATGTACAGATGCACATTAAAGTATTGGTACCCATCTACTTCAAAAAAAAAATCAGTTTTCCATGAAGTAGGTTGAAACTGACAGAACTGACATCCGCTGTTCATCATTCCATAGAGTTTTAAGTGTTTTATCACTTGACATATTATTTAAAATAACAAAAGGAGAAGGAGCCCATCAAACCTGAGAGAATTGTAGCTGTTTGCTCATAAAGAGGGGGCCATTTAGAGACTTTCTGAGGGGCCGGCGCTGGAAGGCAAAGAAAAGTGATGGGGGGGTCTGCCAATTAAAATACACACCTGGGTGGGTTAGTTCAAATGCTTTGGCCAGGTGCTCAGGCACCCCCGCATGTATCTGTACAACTGTGCAGGTCATTTTTTTTATTTTAAGCCCTTGATTGTAGGGTGTGCTACAAACACAGAGCGAGTGTCAGTTCTGCAGAATAGAGAACGGTGGGTGACAATTTACTTCTGGCAGTTTCAACTTATTCTGCACAGAATTCTGATACTTCTGTGGACGTGGAAATGTTCCAAAACTTTTGGAAAACAGGAAAATGAAGAAGAAGAAAAAAAACAGTTAACCCTAGCCACACGGCCAGCCAGCCAAGCTCACATCTAAATGGCATCCTAAGTTAGTGAAAGCAAGGCAAGCCACAGCACACCAGGCAACACCTTATACAGATCACAGGGGACCTCAGACCCCCAACTCTCCCTCAAAAAGACCCCCCACCACAAACCCCTATTGTGGCAATTGATTATCTGATATGACTTCTAGGGCGATAGTTACCATTTGAGACACTACATACCTCTCTCAGTTCATAACATCTACATAAGTAATAGTGAATTTGCAGCCCTATGACACTTCACATCTCAGATGTTTTGTTTGGAATTCAGGTGGTGTTCCATTATTCGTTTTTGGAGAAGGCACACAACACCTTAAACTGTGGAATGGTGAAAGTTCATCTTAGTCTTTACTATTGTGCGAATCGGACAGCCCTACATCCCTTATACTGTAGAAAAGGTGGAAGAGGCTGAACAAGGCTGGGACTGACATAATACAGGCAATTACACATGAAAAAATACAAGTTCATAGTAAACATGTTAGTAGGTCTTCCAGTTAACTGTATAACAGGGAGGGGAGAGTATCGAGGGTTTTAACAAAGACTCTGCATAGTATGTAAGGGCAATAGTGAGGAGGGAGGAGCTTAAATATCCAGCTTTATAAATGGCTGAAATTGTAATGTCATGCTTACGTCTGTTAACTAAATGCTGCAATAAGGAACAAGTTCATGGAATAAATGTCCACCAAATATCTCAAAATACCTCTGAAATATCCACCAACCCACCCACCTTGTCTACGGCCCTCAGCTGCATTATGGGGAAAGGCCACTTCAGGAAAAAGCGGCATTACATAAGTGTACTCGGCACAAGAATTAGCTGTGGACCGTA
>JAACJT020000050.1:12865-56155 GCA_009936485.2 Gymnarchus niloticus
AAGGGGGGGGTGGGGGCAAAGGGGAGGGGATTCTTCACAACCGGCAGGCCGGCCAGCCCGCCCCCCCCACACACACAAAAACGCCCCCAGGGCCTTAGGAAATTGTATTACATACAGGCTGGCTATAATGTCCATGGTCCTCCCCCCAGCCCAACATCACACAGTCAGCAAGCTGCTAAACCTATTGGTACCTCCTTGAAAAGACCAGGAGGTATATATTCATTTACAACGTCTGCCTGGTCACCAGGCAGATGATGTGGGAGGAGACCCCCATTTCAGTTCTTTACAGTACACCACCCAGGGCCCTTTCTCCATCTGCTGGAGAACACGTTCTATGTTAGGAGGTACTGTCAGACAATGGGGTCAGTAATGTAAACAGCTCAAGGGAAGAGATCAAAGGAATATTCTTATGTGGGCTGAACTCGTATAATTCCTATACATCACGGTTGACTTTTTATCGCACGACAGCTTTCATGGTCTTCTTCTCCCTTGCACTCTGCTGTTTTCTGTTGTGTTATTCATTAACGCCCAAGTCGTTGCCTCTCGGGGTGGATGGAGACATCAGCACACATTAGATCACGAACCCCGCACGTCACATAGTCACCAACTACTTCTGAATGCCTGTCCTGGAACAATGAAGGCTGTCCTTGATAACCTAGAACCCACATCACTCCAGCACCTAGTGGAACAAGCCCTTGATATTCCTGGAGACACCCTTTTCTACTGGGCAGCTAATTTACTTAATGACTGCAATTTACTTACATTGTTCCCATCAGGGATAGAGGTTGCTACTACAGGAAAGTTCACTATTTATTTATTTTTTGTAACTAAAATAAAACTAAGACCAGAAGAAAAACATGAGCATCCCAAATTTCCACTTCACATCGAGGGGACATGTAGCACTGCATTGTTACAGAGGAATATTCCAGAATACATTACAGAAAATCAACCCAGTGGTCCTTTCTGTATAAGAACTACCGGCCACACCTTGAACAGTCTTCACGACCCCAGCGTTACGCGGAATTCTTAACATGAGAGGTCACGGGTAAAGTCAATTTTGATTTAGTGTTCTGCCTAAAATGCCATCCATTTACATAATCAACAGCACTTGTGGATGCCTTCATCTCCATCATCTGTACTTCTTTGTAATGGAGTGGGTGTGACACGATAGCGGTAATGTAAATCACCGGGCGAAAAACTCTGTAAAACGCATTAAATTCACTCTCCTGCAGTTCTGACCTGGAATTTTACTCTATCGTTCAAAAATGTTTTTTTAAGCATTTCTGTGTTTAATATGAAAAACAAAACTGCAGACTCGCATTATTATAATCAAGTCGTTTTACATTGATCAGATTTGTATTTTTTTCCTCTGCATCCATCCATCAATTTTCCATACCACTTATCCAGTTCAGGGTTTCAGTGAGCCTGAAGTCTATCCCAGGAAGCTCAGAAAGCCAGCTTGGTATCAGTGATAACCCATCATTAGCTCTAATTCAAAGCTATTAGAAAAACACACAGATCCTACCTTCTAACGCACAACCACTAAGGGAACCCGGACAGAGTCGGCCATGACTGCGAGCTCCTGAGGGGACCTGACAGGCAGAAACTGTAGCATTAGAAAACATGTTCCTTTGGATTGTTATAGATGTGACCTCATCTGTTAAAAGGGGGCACTGAAAGGGTTAACTTAAGGTCAACGCAAAGTTAGAGATGCTGTCCTCACGGTGCTCAGATAGTACCGTACATGGGGGGTAGTACCATCTCCTTTGGCCCCCTTAACCTTCCCAAGGCTCCTAAGATGTCTCCACCTCCTGGAAAGGTAGGCAAACGGTCACACCTCTCAAGCTAACAAACAAAAGTTAAACGAATCAGGGACAAATTCGATCTTTTCCCAGAAGAAGCACTTTGTGCTGCCGGCAGCCTGGAAATTAATAATGGTTAAGCTCAAAAGGCTGTCCCTCATTACGAGGAAGAGGGCGGCGGTGGGCAAGGCTGAGATGGGGGTTGCTAGGGAGGATCGTATAGAGTAACGGAGGTCAGAGAACTCAGCCCCGAGAAATGATGGGAGGCTAATGAGACGCCAACAGGCCAGCCCTCTTTGGAGATGCATGCGCAGAGCTCGAGTGGTGTGGAACCGCATGGCAGTCAGAGGCCGTCGCAGATCGATCACCACAACCTTCAGGAGGGGCGGGGCAGACAGTGTTATCCTGTTCGATACCAACACACGCATTCAAGCCCGCAGGTACTCATGGTGCCCTCTTTGAAAGCCGAACATTAGATCTAATCCACTCTCACCTTCCGCCTAAACTTAGCATAAATTTAAGTGGAGGTGGACAATGACCCGAGTGCTTTAGATCCTCGTTCATCTGAAACCATGGTAACAAAACGGCATTCGTTATGAGAACACATCATGCAAGCGACTATGTACTAAGGAGACAAGGCCAAGTTGGTAAGGAGCCTGTCTCAAAGTTAAAGGTCAAAGGAAGATGCTTTAGTTTAGTCAATGATAGTTCAGTCTGACACTCTGCTGACCACAGCACTCCCCCCCAACGAGAGGCAGAGTAAACAGGACGCTTCGTATTCTGGCTCCAGCAGACCTCAGAGCACCTGAAGGTATCAGACAAGACTGGGAGACACAGCGGAGCCAGGAATCCCTTCGATCCGCCCACTAACGGTGTTGTGTAAAGCCGAGCCGAAGTTCTGTGACAGAAGTGCCGTCTCTCGTGTGAGGCACCTCGGCGACAGTTGGGAGTAGATGTACACGCCCACAGTTGTGGGACAGCGGGTCAAACATGGGTGCTGTTAAATCAGACTGGCTGGCATACGAGTTCCCTGAAGGCAACCCCCTCCTGTACAATCAGAGGGAGGGCACGAACATTACCCATCACATGATGTCACGTCGACGAGGGGGAGTATGCAACCCAGGAAATGTCATCTGGAACAATCTCTTACAGATGTGACTCCCAGGATTTCAACATTGCTTCAGATGAAGCTAAAACTACACTGTTTAAAAAGACAAAAAAAACCTGAAAGTCACCCCTCAATCAACAGTAGTGAAGTCACAAGTGAAATGAAATATTAGTGTTGGTGGGCTACATTTTCTACAAGGTTGTTGCACTCATCTATTACAGAAGTACCTCTGCGTCTGCCATTTACAGCAACCCTGTACAAGATGTCCTGCCCTCACTGATAATATAAGGTGGAAGAGATGGTAAATGTACAACCGAGAGAAAAGCGTCCGGCAGGCACATTGATGCAAAGTGCTGAGCGTGCTGGTTCAGCGGCGTGCCCTCGCTGCTGACGGTGCTCAAAACGCAGAGACGGGGACCCGAGACCGCATGCCTGCTGCCACACAGACTCCACCCATGCCCTCACACGTGCTTGAAGGGTTTTTGGGTGAAGAATTGGGTTGTTATCACCCCCAGCAACAACGCCGTCGGTTTAGCTTGACCCCCCCCCCCCCAAAAAACCTCCGGCCGACAGGAAACATCTTCCCCGTGGCTCTTCCTCCATGCTCGATTCGTGTCTTACGCCGACTGAAAGACACAAAGGCTACAATATCAAGTTTGTTCCCAGAGCAGCGCAGAATTAGCCGTACCATTTGCCCTCTTGAAAAAAGTTCTTTTCATCAAGAGCATTTGTTTTACTAAATACTGCAACATGAGGTCATGTGTTCTGAGAGACAATTTGCCATGAAACTAAACCGGAAAGAACGCCAAATAAGACCCCCCCCCCCACCATTTTTATCATCCAAGTCTCTCAGATTCACTCAGTACATTTTAGCAGACTATGCACATTGAGTGTGTCTCACTAGAGCAGCCAGCGAGGCACGAAAAAAAGCTCAGAAATCTTTCCGTTTTTCTCCTGTGGCACTGCACTTACATCTTAATACCTTCCGGAACATCCCTCCAAGTCTGCAACTTCAAAATTAAACAGCAAAAAGGACTCTGAACGCTGATAAAAGGTGAGAGGAAGCCGGTCTACTCTCCCATCCATCCTGTTATTTGACAAAGTACAAAGTAGAAGACAAATGCATCATGAGATGATATATTTTTTTTTTTCTGAAAGAGCCTGACCCTCCACAACATAACAGCCCCCCTTCACTGTATTGCCGCAGCTTTTTTTCTATCCATCCACCCATTCAAAGTTAAACTACATATCAATAATGAAGCAATTAACGTGTCCCAGTCAGATGCCTAATTAAAGTACCAGTTCGGACAGCCACAGTATATTCACAGCAGGAGCTGGAAATGCACAGAAACAGCAGGGTGTCTGATTGCCTCGTGCCCTGGCTGCACATCAAGGATTCACTTACACGGGAGTGGCTGTAATTTTATGGAGCTGCCGTTAGCCACAGATGGATGGAGCTGTTTGGAGCCAGTGCCAGGAACACCATCCCAGCACTTAGGGCCCTGGTTTAACACCCGCCCGCAAACACCTCACCACTGCTTCTCTTCTATCTTTTTCCTGCTCTCGTCTCATGCGCTGGAACATTCTGGAAGAATGAAATGAAAGAAAATGCAAAGGAAAAAAAAATGACTGCTAAATTGCTGTTGCCTGATAGCTCATGGTACGGTGGAAAGCTTGTCTTTTTCCCCAAGGGGGATGAGATGCTTGATGGGGAATTACCTTTCTTTCCAGCCATATCAAGGCTCGGGGGCCTTCCTTACTGATTGAGCCAGCTGTGCCTTCAGAGCGGTCACTGCTGAAAACTCTCAATCCCCCAGTCAGAGCAGTAAAACCCATGAAGTCTAATGCATCATCATTAACGTGTAGAGACCTTGCACGTTGTAGACCCCTCTGTATGCTCCATGCTATCCCTTCGTACATGTAAATCAGAACAACAGGTCAGCGAGAACGCCTGACCTTAGGTTAGGACCTTAAGTGCTCCATTTCCGGCACTCAGCATATCTGGAGCTGCTGCAAGATGTTCACATTATTGTACACTAGGATTTACTAAGACCTCAGGGAAGAAGAAAGCGTGAAGTTCTCTCTACTGATGGACAGACTGATCCAGATGTGTTGCTAAATGTCCTTGTGTCTGGTTGAGACTGAATTACAAGCCCCCGGAAGATACGACATGCTCTTTGACTATTCGTTACCCGAACTTTGAACACAAAAATATTAGGGGCTTGTGGAAAAGCTAATAAACCAAAAATCATAGCAATTGGAATTTTTACTGTATGCCACAAATGTTTACTTGAAGCATAATGAGTAAATTTCAGGCTTATATGCGTAAATTTGCAAGCTCCTGTGTGGAACTCATTGTGGGTAGCAGAAAAGCAAGGTAATGATGAAATAAAATGCAGAGACAGGGATTTTATTGATGTGCACTGAGAGTTTAGAAACGGGAGAATTTTCTGCTTCATAAGAACTTTACGGGTAACACGGAACATACCAATGTGCACTATCATGGCTCTCTCATCCCGTGCCTGTACGGACTGGCCATGACTGTCCAGCTCAAGATAGATCACAGCTAACCTGGTACTGATTTATCACAAATTTAAATCCTTCTTTGATTGCATCAGTTATTTATTTATTTATTTTTTTACTTCCAATTGTTTTTTATTGGACAGATTTTATGTCATTTTGAAAGCAGGGCCAAATGGTTGTTAAAAAGTTAACTTAATGGGCTTAACTGTGCAATTATTGCCTGGAACAAATGTTAAGAGGTGGTATTGATTGATTCCAGCTCTGTGGCTGAGAGTTGAAATGGTCATGCGGCAGAGTCCTCATGGAAATATTTCTGACTTTATAAGGTTGTGTTTAATACAGCGAGAGCAGAGGTGGAGTTTTATATCTGGAAAGCCCCCATCTGAGGAGAATGGCTGCCAGCATTAAATAATATCACTCAATGTATTGCAAACTGCAACTGCTCCATCTTGCAATGTCATGCTCGAACCCTTTCTGCCGTAACGCTTCTTCAAGGGGCTCTCCCAGCACTTAAGGCCCACTTGAAGTCACGAAATCCACAAGTAAACAAAGAGTCCCCAGAAGAAGGTTAACCTGAACAGAACCCAGTTCACCAATGAGAGGGCTGAGATCCTATTATGGAGATGAACAGCTGTCTGGCAGCCTCTGTTGAGCTGTGCCATCCACAACCATCAGCCCCAGTGCGGCCCCCTCAGGAAGGGTGAACTTCCTGGCACATCGCCGCCTCCCCCCCCACCCCCTGCCTCCTGGAACTCAATCACCCCTGGGTCATCTAGGGTTACTTTTACTCAACTCTGCTTCACAGCTTTCCCATAACGAAGCACACTGCCATTCTTGGGCAGATAATCGATCATGCATTATAGGCATTCATATCCAGCTGTAAATTGCCATAAACGCTCATTGCGACAACATCAATAGAGTCTTTCTTCCCATCTGTCCCCCAAACCAGGCCTCTAACAATATCTTCGATCAATTTTTGGCCTGCTAATTGCCTTATAGCATTAGAGTCCTCACTGACCTCTCCTTCAGCTTTCGGGGCTCATTGACTTTTCACAATTCCGACCCGGTTTGTGATGATGTCGTCTAGGAAACCGCTATTGTCTCACACTGAGACAAGCAGCATGTCCTAACAAAGACACAAAATAACTTAATACAGCCAAAAAGCATTTATGCATCAACCCAGCATCTAAAAACAGCTGCTGGTTAACACCGGTAATTTTGGGAATTGAGCAGGCAACAAATAACGCATTACTTGAGCAATTGCCATCACTAATTCAAAGAAAATACAGATGCCTGTCTTGTATTTCTTTTTAAAGTAGCTTCCTGTCATCCATCTACTCTACTCATATGTATTCCCAAATACAAGTTGCTGGCAGCAACAGACTTGTCTGTCGTTAATTACTCCTGCATGACCCCTGTTGACCTCTCCAATTAGTACCAGGTCTTGTAATGGGTACAACCAGTGTTCACAGAAAACAGAAGCTAATACTTGTAAAGGAATGGATGGTAAGGAGAAGGTGATCCTGTGTAATAACGAGATGGATCCTACGTGGAATCTGTGACATCCTTCCTTTCAAGCCCTCAAGAAATTAAGCCGGGCATGTCCTATAGAACGAAAATGTATTGGAGTATGTCTTCCAAGACCAAAAGGAAATATTTTTCAAGATTTTCCAGCTTTACTGTCTTGCAGGAAGTGCCCATTAAAATCGAGAGAAGGTGGCAATGCCCCTGTCTATCAGCGAAAGGGAAATGTTTAAACCTGATTCGACAAGGTATGTATCATTTGTCAGACTAGACATTAATCTCTGTCACCTACCATCAAGGGGGGGTGGGGGGGCGGGGGGTTAGTAGATGTTTGAAGGAAAGGTCCATTTCCTTGAGAAAACTACATAAGTCTCCCCACGCAACTAGGAAACACAGGTAGACTCAGCAAGCCAGTAAGGACGAGGCAGGTTCAGAGGACCCAGTAGGGCCTCATTAATACACTTGCAGGAAAACTTGGAATTTACTACAGTAAGCACCTGGACCTTCTATTCCTTTCTCTAGCAGCCAAAGTTTGCTTTCTCCACTCAATAGAACGAGTACGACCAAAAGTTTTGCTCTCCAAGGCACCATACCTGCGGACCCTCGGGTAGTTTACTGCACTTTTTCATTTTTTATTGCTCTACATATATCTGTTAACATGACAATGACTTTCATCATGTGGATGAATATACACTGTCAGTACAGTTAAGCTGTTCTAGGTCTCGTTTGACTTTGGGAAAAATGACCCCATACATGCCAAAAAGATTTACCATTCATGAAACGATGCTCAGAGCTTGCCGTTTAATCATCTCGAAGCATAGAAAAATCTGGACTCAGAACTACAGCTCAAACAGAAATCTTACTATTCTATGATCACCGTGAAATATTACTTGAGACATCAGTTTTGTTGTTTTAATCCTCATTATTCTTTCACGTTTTCTCCTCATAGTTTGCGTTTTTGATACATCATAAGAGCCTGTGTGAGAGGCCTTGTTATCTCGTTCATCCATCAGTTTCTTCATTGTCGACGTGGTCATTCTTGGCAGGTCATTTATTCACCAACACGTGTCTGGCTCGGCGTCTCTTTCCAGTCTGAAAATGTTTAAATCCTGCCAGGCATTGACTCAGGTCACAAGCTTGCTACAGCACTACTGCCTTTCTGTGCTTGTGTAGTTGCTAGCCTAGTTGCTAAAACAGCACACGTTTTGATCCTAGCCATTTTCTAGTGATGTTCAGACTACGTAAAAAAATATTACATCTGAAGTACTGTACAATGCACCACCAAGTGTCAGTATGTGGTGAACTCATAAAACTAATGTTACTTACAGTATAAAAAAAATACATTCATTTTAAATAATATTGTTCTGAAGTTATAGCTAATGGGTTAGGGCTCAAAAACCTTTTATTCAGACCACTCATTCTCAGGGGCCACTTCATTCTACACACCTATCGGGCACCAGGTAGAACCCACTTTGGCCTCCAGAACCGCTTCAAGGCTAAACGAGTCATCCTTTCAGGGAAGCTATTCTCCACACGTCTGTTATTTTTGCAGTCGCAGCCTTCCTGTTAGAGTTAATGACTCTCGCCGTTCTCCTCCAACCTCTCTCATTAACAAGGTGATTTTTTGCCTCCGAACTGGAGCTGACTGGCTCTTTTTTTTTTTTTTTAATGTATCTCTCCATCCTCTGTAATCTTTAGGCACTGCATTGTGTGAAAAGCCCAGGAAGGAGGACGCTTCTGAGATACTGGAACCACCGTGTCTGGCACCAACAATCACAGCACTTTCAAAATTGCTTCGATCAGGCTTATTAGCCACGCTAATGCTTAGCCAAACAGTAACTGACCCTCTCGACCCCGTCTGCATGCTGTATGTATTCAGTTGCAGACACGTGATTTGCCATTTAGAGGAGCAGGCTGTACCTAATTCAATGGCCACTTAGTTTTTCTTGCCTGTTTACACAGGTAGATACTTAATAAGGCAATATAAGCAACCTGAATACTGACCACTTTTGTCTCACACAAAATGGTTGAAATTCAGTTGCAAAGCTAAATCTTTCTGCGTTCACTTTAAGTACTTCACAAATATGAAACAATTTACAGTCACACTTCCTATAATAGTAGTATATTTTAAATTTAGGTTATCACATTTATCAGTACAAATTTAATGAATACGGTTCGTGGTGCTTTCCTGATCCCTGCGTTCATAATCATCTGCTCATGTTGCTAAATTTAAAAACGTTAATGGAGAAGTATCCGCCATTAATGATGCTAGCCGAGAAAACGTAGCGAGCGTAAACAGTTTCGAGTTGTGTTTCCGTTTGTCGCACATGCGTTTGGTGACCTCTTGAACGGTAACTTATTCATTTTCAGTAGACAAGCAGACTAGAACCTTCTTTCAAGTGACAGACAAAGGCTCATTAATGTTCAGCAATCAGCATTAACGGCGTACTTCACTTTGCTGACAGCATTGTACCTAACTGATCGTCGGACCTCCTCCATCGCATCGCGCCATTAATCGCCTCCGACGTATTTACACAAGACAGAATTTCACTAATAAAAGGATTACGTGGAGGTCGTTATATTGCCATTACCATGTTGACATTTATTTGACAACGAATCAAGGAGCGTGGGAGAAAGGTCACATGTGCAGGATGCGCTGAGGTAGTGGGTGAATTGAGTGCACTATGATCTATAAACTGCACTATTTAGAAGCCGGAAAAAACTGATTTTGTTTGGCACAGAGAATATATAAAAGGAATCCCTAAGTGGCTACCACAAAGAGGCTACAAAAGCAACTAATATCCATATAAGAAAACACTTCTTTCAATTCCACCAAAAGCAATAAACAGATGCTGTCGCAACAACGTATCCTGTTCCAGCTCATTGCAAGAGGGGCTACAGTGTTTTGATAGCAGTTCAGATGTTTATATAAATTATGGATCTCCCACATTATCTTAAGTCATGCCTTAATATGAGACCGATGAACACGGGCACTCGGTGATTGATAAACTGCGGCCGTGTCAAGAGCCTACCATAAGCAAGGAGATGTAGATGTCACCCCTGCAGGACCTATATATGACCTGCTTGCCCATTCACCACTTACACAGACAAACCCTATGGTGTGATGGAAACGACCTGGAGAGGCACCTAGCCAACCTCCGCGTGACAGCCAGACGAGCACTCAGTGTACCCAAGCTGCCTAACAAAGGGCCCAGAGACGCCAACAAAGTACATTCATGTAATGGTTGTGTGCCGGAGGCTAGCAAACGACTCTTTGGCTGGAAAGCCATCAACCACACACTGTAATTAACCTAATTAAAAGGGAATTGTTTCTAGTGCAACGAGAACTTGCAACCCTAGCCATCTCAAGATACACCATCTATCTCAGAAATCCAGTACAAAGATAACTCTACAGAATATGTATATAAAAAAAAAAAAAAAAACACACAGCATTGAACAAATGAATATATTGCTGTTCATAAATTTCAAATGTCATTGTGTTCATTAAATAAAAGTCACATTTTCATAACCACCACTTTTGGTTTCAACATAAATGCTGGGCTGGGCTTTAGAGAGAACGCAACGCTAGAGAAAAATTCATAATACTGCCTTAAAACTGCAACACAAACTCGCAGTATTAGCAGCTACTGCTGTAGTGTTACCTATTAATGCGATAATGACAACGAAATTTCTCGGTAATGAATGAAAACCTGCGACTCAGAGAACCACATGGAGTGCACCGCAATCTTAACGCGCCTAACGCAACCTTCTGAAGGTGCAGTTTGAAGAGGGAACGGCAGGCGATTTTAGCCAACACGTGCTCTTCACTGAAAGTTTCACTTCTCGTTGATCCAGTAGGATAGACAACCGGAGGGATGATGGAGGGAGGGGATGGCAGTGGGGCCGTCTGTAGGCCTCCACAGGCAGCTGCTCAATCAGCATCTGCTGGGAAACAAGAGCGGAACTTCACCCCAACACAGGATGCAGGCTTAAACAGCCCAGGCTGGGGATTATCTTAAAAAATCCCAGGCGAGCCAGGAATTCTTGGGGAATCCCAAAAAGAGCAACACAAAGGATGGAATATTCTATTTTTCCATCCTGTGCTGGATTGTTTATTTTCAACAGTAGCAGATGAAGCTGGACAGCTGTCTCTCTTAAAATACCTCCCTTTCCACAGCTGATTGAATCAAAGCTCGCGGTTGCATCATGCAATCTTTAGGACCTCCTTGCATATTCCCCCCTTGGCTGCAACGACCAAGGAGAGAGGGCTCCAGATGGAGGCAATCGCTATCACGTCCCGGTTGATTAACGTGACGGATGGACGGGGCGTATACCTTCTACAACTTTTGTAATTGCCGGTTATGAGTCGTCCACATTTTCCAAAGGGCCTGGGGGTGGGGGGTGGGCACTGCCTGTTTCAAGTACCAATCTCCGAAGTGAGACTGAATCAGTCTTTTTTTTTCCTCCCTTTGGATGAATAGCATTTCAAGACAAACTGCTCTCTTCACAGACACACAGAAAGTGACCCAGGCTGCGTTGGCCGAATGTTAATTATGATCGAATGTAGGATCGGTGAGGTTAAATCAGACTAAGGAGGGAACCCCAAACCCTCATTTACTATAACAGATACTTTTGCCCTAAACAGCAAAATAAGTTAAGTGCACAGAGATACAGTGAGAGCAGGAGAATAAAATTACAGAAGTTATAAACATGGTTTGGTTAAATGGGGCCTTGCTCCTCAGAGAGCAAAGACAGCTAGACACCAAATTCACTAAGACAGTAATATCCTTACGAAAGACTAGATTAAGTTGTTTGAAATAACCAAGTCCATAAGCCTATGTCATGTTCAATGGATAAATAACAACTATACATGTGTGCTGGTATAATCGCTTTGACACGGATTCAGCGTATCATGGGTACGACCTTGCCTGAAGAAGTAGGGTTTGGATTTTTTTTTTTTCTAGAAGACTGGAATGGAAACAGAAGCTTTTACTGAGAGGGAAGGATTGTCCCACCACCGAGGAGACAGGATCTAGGAGAGAGATGATGAAGATAGCTCCTCCTCATCACTATGTCTTTAGAATTCTACCACCAGAAGTGGGAGAGGGTTGGGTATAGCTTAAGCCACCAACCCAAGTCTACAGCTTTAAAAATCTTCCCTTGTTGCTTCCAACATTTGCTCTGAGCACACAAGTGTCTGCAGCTGAGCCCCTATACAGCTCTGTTCCCCTATCCCAGGTTTGAGGCCTCCCTAATAACTCCGTCATCAAAACTGAATTACTCCCTCAGCTCCAACCTTTGACTTGCTGGCAAACACGACTATCCATCATGATGCCTTTCACTCTTATTATATTAGCCTAGTGTTGATGCATTTAGCATTGCCCTCTCTGGAACGTTCTTAGCGCGTTTGCCTGGTGTGCCGGTTTAGTGCTCTCCTGTTGGACTGAGTGCATGTTAGAGACATCCAGGACCCCAGGGTACGACTGAGTCATGCAAAGGTTTGGTGGAACATAAATTATCATGCCCGTCCTTTGGTCAGGGCACCCCATAGAGAAACAAATAACTAAACCTTATGTAGTGAGCCTCACCATTAACGCAGGGCCCTTGGAAACCATTATCTGGGATTACAGATAACCTGAGTCGTTCTCACACATGATGTCAAATGACCTCATGATTAAACTGAAGGCGAGCATGACAAACAAGATTGAAGGCAAGAATCAATTTTTTACCTCATGTCTATTTTATAGCCTGTTCCATGTCACTGGCCCCTAAGAATGTGCTAATGTGAAGCCCCTTTAATTAGATGGAGCAACATTAGACCAATTACAACTTACAGGAACCACATTTCACTCCATTGAAACTAATTTTCTTTCATTTTTCCTAGTCGGGAGAATATTTCATAAGAAAACATCTCAAGCTTTTTTCATTTTCTAATCATCTTAAAGACTTCCTGGACAGCTGTCAAGGCCTGAAATTGAGACCAATATTTGTAAATGTGAGCTTTGAGCTCGGGTGCTAATGCATACCACCTGTAGTGTCACGCCGGCCGAGGTTACCTGTTGCATTTCCCTGTTCGCCATCCATGCACATATTTGCACTTGTGAAGCTGACTAACCGTTGCCAAATGTGCGATGTCAAACAAGTACGAGTCCAACTCTCAGCAGAGAGCACACACCGCACTCTCTCCGGACGTTGTTGTTTATAAGTAGCGCACCCCACACGCCTTCGCCCGCTTGGGGAGGTTACCAGGCCTGGCCTTTTTGTGCAGCAGAGAGGCACATGAACGCAGAGATCTCCGGCAAAAAAATAGAAAACACACACAAGCAGAAAGGGGTCGGTTTAGAGCCAAAACAAAGAACAAGGTAAACACTGAAGGAGAAAACTGCTAAACACAGCAAACGAAACCAGCACTATCAACAAGTAGACCCCTTGCCCCCCCCTTCCCTAAAGCTGTTTATCTTTAGACGAGATTCTACTTAGACTACCCGAATCTACACGTCATTGATTATTAGGAGAAGACGGACATCTGCGACAGCAAAAGCTTATAGCGCTCATCCAAATCATCGTAACGGAAGATGAACGGGACTCAGCTGTGTGGTTGAACGAGCTCACCGTCATCGTAGGCTATTCGGGCATGACGGTTACTCGCCAGACGAGGGGGTCTTTCCTGGCACCATGCTAAATATTGTTGCATCCTAACACCAAAAACCTGCTCTAAAGAGAGGAAAGTTGGTACAAAAATGAAGGGACATCAGCACACAGTGTGTAGAGTAGGAACGCAAGAGAAAAATGGAGAAGCGCTTCGGGGAGACTGGCATGAGTTTTACTCAACCATAACTGGAGGTCACCTGTCACGTTTAGGCAGCTTATTAGGGGGATTCTAAGAGATTGAAAACCAGAGCTTTCATCTGCCTGTTTACTTTGAAAAGTACCGGAGTCTGAGAAATTCAAGTGTTACCGTATGTAACCCAGCAGTAATCGAGCACATGATGCGAGTTTATTTGCTTTGTTGTTTAATTCACCGTGTTGAGCCAGGGCCTGTGTGCCACATTGCCAAGGAAGAAAAATACACATTGTACACAAATCAATAATCCCTTTTCCACCCAAAAATTCACAATCTGAAAAGGAAGCTGACCTGGATTTGTTATTTTTTTTTTTTTTTTAATTGTTTGGCATTGGAGCCTCTGCCAAGTCGTCCACTTGACATGACAACACTTGTCAATGGCTGACCTTAAATTGGGTTTTACAATAGCACATGCTAATGTGGAGAAAACATTTCTGGAAAAATATGTTGTGACACATTTATTGTGGCCGTAATTCACACTGATTGCAAAAACAACCAAGCTTGTTAAATTTTACCAGTCCGAACGAACAAATGTTGGAAAAGGGTTAGAGACCCCAGGCCCTGGACAATGCGACACTTTTACAAAATAATGTTTTCCGATACTTAGACTGACCACATTACAAGGCTGCCAGATCACAGACGGTCCCGACAAAGATCAGAAAGTCGAACCTCTGCTGCAAAATGGCAGGCAGAGGAGGGAGATGAGAAAGACAAGGAGCACAACAATGGAGCTCAGATGGAGCGACCCGACCTCCCGACCCACATCCTCCAGAGCTGGCCTGGGGACCCATTAGCCTCCACAGTAGGTGAGGGTTAGAGAGACACACAGACACTGATCTCCACCCAGCCGCCCCCGAACACCATCTCCGAAGCATTTGGTGGCTATGCACCACATCTCTGGGGACACGTAGCACAGAGAGGTAACTGAACAGGCGGTCAAGCAACAACGCTAAGTACATTCACATGTGAATTTATTATGCCAAAGCTGTAAAAAAAAAAAAAAAAAAAGAGCTTCCACAGATTTTAGACTTTGTAGTCCTTTGTATTCAATGCCCAGCCCACACATGGAATACCTAAATTTCCAAAGGATGGTAGATGCTCCAGCTCATACTGATATTTTGAAACAACAAAGAAAAATTGTGCCACATTAAATTAAAAGTTTTTGATGTTTTGCTGTTCCCAGTTGTACTACCCCAACGTTAACACATGCGCAATGTAGCAAATCAATATCTGACTATTACTTGCTAGACAGATGTATGTCTATCTTCAACAAATTTTGTTGCTTGTTTTTCTATTTTATGATATCTGGCGTTAAAATAAAAAGACATGTATATAAAAACTGTATATTAAAATGAGTATTCAGAAACTTTACACTCGTCATAAAATTGCACAATGGACTGAAGACTTCCAGCATCCTCCTAGAGAATTTTCCCCCGAAAACTGTCACCTGATGATGCATTATCTTGATTTGACAGATTTAAGATTCTTTCTTTCGTTCCGCAGTCTATTTTTCACTCTTTCTCCTTTGACTCTTACTGATTTTCACACACATTGCCGCATGGGTTTTGCCCGTCATGTATGCATCTGTATCAAAAACAGATGTTATATTCTGTATCCCACCGCAACGGTTGGTTATCCAAAAGAGACAAATTTGGACCTCTTTCCCTATGGGGGACAGCCAGGGTGTAGGGTTTCTGCGAGACAGGTACCCCAACTGACCCCATTATCTGAAGTGTCAGTGGGCAGGCTGGTCACAATGGCATTACTGTCCAGTTCCCCAGTGTGCTAGGAGATGCCTCTCTCTGCTGGTGGTCTCTCACTGTCTGGGATCAACTGACCATTAGTGTCGCAGACAGAGGAGGGACTGGAGTCATACAGAAAATAGCATATTCCTGAGTGTTTATTAGCCTCGAAGTCACAAATCTGCTGGCCACGTTCTGTTGACTGCAAAGGGACATCTCCTCTGCCATCAAGCACTGGCCCAGAAACCAACAAGCCACAAGAGATGGTTTTGTCACTCCCGGTTAGAGACAGATGCCATTGCCAGCACCTGGCCTTACTGTCATTGCTGGCTTTTTGGCAGCTCCATTCACCCGTCCATGGTATCAGAGTCATGAGTATCACAGCGCCACCTGTGGCCAATATCATAACAGATGCCATTTTGTCTGTCTGATAATGTAAAGCCCCTATTACATATTTGCTTACCAAATATACTTGGGCTAAGAAAAGATCACATTTACCTTTGACCCATTTAAAATACTGGGTTAATGGGTTAATTACTTGGCTCAAGAGAGCCGCCCCTCACGGGATCAACATCACCACCCTTTACCCTCATCTTCTTATTGTTTTATATAATCCACTTGCTTATCGCTGATTACTGCCTGCTGCCCTCACCTTACATTAAAAGAACCAGGGCATGACCGAGGCCCGCCCTTCGGTTCGAGAGACAAACTGTTTAAATCTGGACTCAAGCTGACTGGTTCTTCTTTCACACTGCTGAAGCCTAACGAAAAGCTTAACAGCAAAGAAAGGAAAATACCAGATGTCCAGATCGACAGACAGCACCACGGCTCCCTTGCAGGCAGCGTAATAAGGGAAGAAAAAAAAAACAAACACAAAGCATCCTTTAATAGGGACAAACAGGTCTTATAAAAGGAAGCGTTGATCAATCTCAGGGCAAGTATTGGATTACAAATTCAATTCACCCAAGTGGCCTTTCTTTTTCGTCTTCTTCATGGTGTTTTTTTTTTTCTCCTAAGTGCCCTGTGTGTGGCTCCAGTGCCGAGTTATTTTAAGTGCCCAGTCACTATGCTAAGCTAATAACAAGAACAGACCACACGCACTTGAAAACAGGAGATGAAATTCAATCATGTCGTAAGGAATTACTTTGATAGGCCCAGCCAATCTGGGGGACAGGGGTATCAATAATAGCCCAGTGCCCCCAGGGTCCTCTTGCCTACCGTTTTCTAGTCCCATCACAATGGGGCAGTTTATTTCCCTAAGTTGATTGTTTAAAATTGACATAATTAATAAAATTTGCCAGTTTATCTTAAATAAATAATCTTTTCGATTTCACACTACTCTTCATTACCATGGGTGCTCCTCAGGGTGCTGGGCTATGGCAGGCGAGGTTCTCCACCCCAAAACAGGAATTTGATGAGAAGTGGGTGGAAGATCACCAGAAGAATCAGAGAGCAGTGTGCGGCGGTAAGGAGAGAGCCTTCACGACCGGGGAATGCTTGTAATGAAAGACATGAAGATCGCCACACCAGAAAAATCAGTGCTCTGGGAAATCTTAAACAGTTAAGCAACTTACTGTTTATGAAAGAAATCAAAGGGTACAGTTTTATTCCACATTAACTCCTCATTATTTCTCCACACCTGTGTGAAGCATCTCGGATTTTTTTTGTGTTAGCATTAAGCTACCTGTCTAATGGAGGTCTCACGTATGTTGGGCCTGATTTCATTTTTTGTCCCATTACAGGCTAATGAGCAAAAGTCGTTAGGGTTTTGCTTTATGTTAAGTGCTACATTTGGGCCTCTGGAGGACAATTTGGTTGCCTGCCAGACATATACTGCGCTGCCCATGGCTGTGCTCGCAGAACGGATAAAGGAGGAGCAAAATATGCCAGAAGAAAACTAAGATGGAACAATGGATTAAGCTGTGCAACAGCGAACTATATTTCAGTGGACATGTGCCCACCTGTCTTTTCAATCACACGGCCTATGTTTTTTATCTGCAGGACATTCCGACCTCATAAACATCCACGAAAGGTCCAACAGGAACAATAACAGGGCTCCATGGTGAACGCACAAAGCTGACATTGAAGCTACGGCGGTCGAAGGAAGATTTGTGACCGGGTACATGGGAAGAAGTGACCTGGGGCCCCTCCTTTCAACAGGTGTTAACAACTGGAGAGGTCCTGACTTTCCCTTTTGCAGTCCCAGAGAGGAAATAAACAAAACAGCTTTACTATACCCCAGAGTCCCTATTGCCTTACGTAGTACAGCTCAGAAAAAAAATAATTTAGGTCCAGTTCGGGACAAGCCAATAAAAATCCACCCACAAACTGGTTTGGAGTATTTGGTGAAATTTACTGTATTCCTCATTTTCCAACATACTGATCGCCCACTGCAAACTCTGTGTGTGTGTGTGTGGGGGGGGGGGGTGTAACATTTTCCTTGAAAGGAAAAATGAACAATGAGTTGAGATCATGCAAAAAACATCATGCTGTTAAAAAAAAAAAAAAAAAACTCATATTGTTAAAAGTATCGCAAAATATTAAATCACTTTCTAAGAAGCACTTCTTGAATTCTCTGAATAGCGATCAAGAAGGAAGATGCTGGGGCAATGGTTTTGTCATCAGTCAGCGGCTCGCCCAGTGCAGGCCAGAGGCTCAGCGTTGGACCTAGTCTTTGTCAGAAGGTAAGCAAGCCCTGAACTGTAGCTTATATGCTACCCTAGGCCTGTCAATTATCATGTTACGGCTGGTCACTGTGGGAGAGGCAGACAGTTTTATTTGGTTACCGTATATCTGGAGCCCATAGCGTTCCTTTAATGTCTGAAGGTATGTTTCAGCAGGAGCCCTTAGGATGTGATACAATTTTTTTTTGATTTATAATTGCCGTTGGTTTTCTTTTTCAGTTGTGAGACCATAAAACATGGTGGCCTAGAACCCATACATGCCCTATTTATCTACCCCTAGATCTGCAGCACCCTGGTTTGGAGGCCCAGGTTTCATGATAAAGCAGGTAGCCATTAACGTAGATCTCCCACAATGTGTCTTTGCTTGTATAAAGGGACTGTCACCGTCTCCTCATTTTCCATGCATAAAGATTTACAATTTACAAACAGCTTTGCTACCTTACAAGTTAGGAAAATTGTGAACTGTCAAATAATTCCAGAAAACTACAAGAGTATCGTCTAAAATAATAAAAATGCGGTCATTTGGCAGCACCTGTAAGTATCGCACGGGGAACTAACGGCCGTCGAGCTTTAAAGAGACCCAAGATAAATCAACGACAATGTGAGCCATACAGGGACCCAAACATCGCCAATTCAATGAGAACCAAGTTGCACTACAGCCACGGGAGCGGTACAGGAGGAGCACAAAGCCAGTTGTGCTAGGATATGTGATGAACGACATTGAAAGGGCAGCCACAGTGCAAACAGCAATTGGCATCGGCATTAAACATCAAATAATTCCGGTCCTACGCCGTTTGGCGCGTTCGTGAACTGCGAGCTATGGCTGTTGAAGGCGGCGCCTCCCGCGGCGAGAGCGAGCTCAGGTGTGCCCGTAAACAGACGTACAGTATATGGCGCTGGCTGGAGATCAGTGAGGCGGTGTGGGAGTACGGGAGGGGCTCGGAATGCAACTGTCTCCATCTTTCTGCGCGCTTCTCGAGAGAGCAACAAAGTAAAGGCTGCAGTTCCAGACGCTTTGCAGCTAATGCGAACCGTATCAGACTGTAGACGTTCCACCTTCTTTTAATTTTATCATTTTTTTCCCCCCCTAAAAGTTCAACTGCAGCAGCAAACTTGCGTCGAGGTGTTTTATGAAGTATAAAGTGTGACATCGCTTTACACGCTTTAATGTCTTTCTCGCGCTATCCTAAAATTTTCCAGCCTTCATTTGCTTCACTTTTTTGTAAAAGGTTCATTTTTTTTCCCCTAATGTGTATTTTTCTATTTAATTATCAGCACAGTTAACATAGTATGAACTTGTTTTTTTGTTTTAAAGCGGTAGCTGAGAACTCAGTAGAAAGTGTAAAGCGTTTCGGGATGACAGACGAGATATGACCCACAATATAAAATTTGTCGCTGGAAAAGACGTACGTAGAATGTTTTATTTAGGATCAGCTGCAGTTAAATGACCTGAGGGGACCTGTGGTATTTAGTAATAATAGTGAACAAAAAAAAAATAAATTTTTTTATGCAGCTATAGATAAATTATTGTAAAGATGTGATTTAAGAAAATACTGCTACTTTACAAATACTAATGCATTAAGTAACGTTTGTGGATAGTTTGTATTACATACATTGAATGCTAACCGAACAGTGAATTTAATTAAGCTTTGAATGCTTAGACTGCTGTCTAGATAAACATATACCTTTAGCTTTGCATCTCTTTGGGTATGATAATATCAAAGGAATTCTGCTGTCAGATCAATGAGGCAAATCCATCATTATATTCATGGAGACCTACTATGTTCTTTTTACAAAATAGAAAAATTCTATGCTCATTAAGAATTAGGATCTAATTACTACTACTGATGAGAGGTATGCTCACTGCCTTCTTATATGGGGGTCCACCTAACTATAAAAAATTTAAAAGATACATAAACAACAATTTGTTCCTGTTGAAAATGAACCGTGTCTACGTCAGTATGAAAACAAACAAGGTGCTGCCTTACCCTTTCAACTCCCAATCAACCAAACAAAACTCATAACAACATAAGCATTCAGCATGGCCTGTAGTTGATTCCTTAATGTATAAATAAGCTCATGTTTCAGCCACGGGTTATAATCTGCGCTCACGAGCTACCTCACTGTGACAGCTGTTGAAATGGTTCCCTTTACAGAGATGGTTTCAGTTCCTGGGGAGGTGAAGCGTTGTGTGTGAGGAATGTGGGGACCTTAGGTGGGCTGAGAGGCTAGCTGAAGCATGGCACAGACATCTCCATCACAAATGAAGCAGGAACATCCATGGAGTTTATGGGGGGGGGGGGTTTACAATTATTTCAAAGTGCGTGGGTTTTTTTTCCCCCTTGCGTAGAAGGTCCGTAAGCTCTTCGGCACAAGCCAGAAACTGATTCTTATATGGATCAGGAGGAAACCAAATTAAAAAAAATGGAAAAATAGGGACCAAAAAAAAAAAAAAAAAAAAAAAAACACACACTAAAACCTGAGGAATTTTATGTAAAATATAGTGGAGACACCTTGAGCCACAACTTCTCTCAGAATGGTTTCTACACTGGAATAAATATCATGTTCAAAACGGCATATTTTATTGCGAACAGTAATTTGTATTTTAAAAAACAGAATGTAACGCATTACAAAACACAAAGTGCTTTTTCAATGTGTAACTAAGCAAAAAGGGCTTTTGTGCACTATGCACAATTTAAGTTCAAGTCAACATCAGCAAGGCAAGACTGGTGGTGAAATTAACCAGCAGTGTGAGTAGGTTTTAGGGCATTGAGTAGTGTACTAGCCCCCCCCCCAGCCTGTCGCTGACATGCCAAAGGCCTGTGGTTTCTGCTACTGAAATACTCTGAATCTGTCAGAGTTTCTCAGGAAATTTGTATTCCTGAAGGTCCTGGCACTCTCTAAAAACCAGCCACACTTCCCTCCCCATTTGGGTTAATTCTAGACATCAGCAAGAATATAAATGTGTTAGTTGGGGGGGGCTAAACTATATTATAAGGCGCCATCAAACAACAAGCTGCAAAGTGGTCAATACGGTGCCTTCGCCTCCACGTGTCCACATATGGCGAGTCAGCAAAGAGAGTCCAAGAATATAAATTAAGAGAAGTGTGACTTTTACAGGTGTAGGAGTGTGGCTCTGTCCTCCAGTTCGCTTCAGTCTCCACCCACGGTCCGCTCCTGACACCCACCTCACACTCCTTTCTACCATGTAGAAACCCCAGTTTGGCTTGGTTCCGGCAAAGGTTATGGTAGCCAGCTATCAATGGTGACATGGTCACATTCACACAGGCTTGTGAAGGCGTTTTTTTTTTTTCCTTCCCCCATTAGGAGTCACAACAGTCAGCCCTTGCTTGGCCTTTTCCCCAAACAGGACACTTCACGCACAAGGCAGATGATGGCGGTACTGGTAGGATACCTCGACCCACTGCCGTTGCCTGCTGCTGAGCCCCGCAGCATGCTAAGCTACCTGCGCACAGCCACTGTCTATAAACTGCAGCTATGCATGCTACATATGGATTGTGTTCGATGGAAAAATACTGTGGATGTGGTTAAAGACATAGGCTCGTACCCACGGGGGTAAAGTAGTATGATTCATGTGCAGGACAGAGTCTCTGTACGGTTCGGGAATGTTATTGACCTGACAGACTGAAGATAAAGCAAATTTCTGGCAGAAATGGTCTGCCAGTCTCATTTTAAATATTATTATCATACTAAAGACAAACAGGTGCACTCAGGTAACGAGGTGACGATGACAATAATTGAGCCTTGATGTCTGACAAGCCGGGTGGCCAACCATGAGTGCGTCAACGCAATTTGGTCAGTTTCATGCGTTCACACTTGACACAAGAATCCATGATAAAAACACATGCATAAACACACATTCTGGCCAGCTGAATCTCTGCCATTCCAGTTCAAGGATAGACAGGATATCTCACACCGTGTGTGCACAATGAAGGAAGAGAGCAGACCTGGGAAAGACAAAGTCATGTTAGATTGCAGGGAGATGGTTCAGACCAGTGAATCTTTCCTGGAAACTTTTGTCTTCAGTGTAAACCAAAACTATAAAGCGTTTTTTCACCTAGTGGGGGAAAAAAAAAAAATTTACACTTCGACTTGGTGTTAGCAGAGGAAATGAGTGGAACGTTCCAGAAAAGCCTGTCTGTCTGCTGTGTACAGCACAAACTCACATGTCTGACAGATCCTGAGCAACTGCTGACTGACCAGCATCTGGAATCCAAGATGAAAGTCCATGCCTGTACACTTGAGACCTTTAATATGGGCTGAAAGCCAGTAAATTTCAATGTTCAAACCTGCTATATATTAAAATATGCCTTTTTAACATGCTTTTCAGGTTCGCCTGACGGAGGGGATAGCTCACTCTCAGCCCTGGCCCCAAATAAAACTGTAGGCCATTACATTCAAGAAGCGATTTATTGCATGATGGCAAGACGGCGTTTGACTGAAGTCCAGTGATGTTCACTTTTAACCCCTCCGGTAACTACCATTTCAGAAACACGGGTACACTGCCCATGACCATTGACTCTTCTCCAATTGAGGAGATGAATGCCATCGCAACAATCCGAACCTTCGACATCAACGCAGAATTAGCCTTGACGTTCGGATTCAGATGATCACCGCACTGCAAGACTGAATGAGGTGAATTTCTGGCATGGCTGGCATCTGTTCGACACTGTTTTGTACAGAGAGCCCTGGGGGGAGTCCCTCGGCATCTTACACAAGAGGAACCATCTTGAAATGATCTTCATTTGCACGATGTTGTGTTTCCGTTTCCTTTTCACCGTCTACCATTCTCTACCACCTTCTTACCCATGAGGCCTCTCGGTATTCCCCGTATGGGAAGGTAAAATAAACAAATTAGAAAGGGCAGAATTAAGGCATTATTATACTAACAAGTCTCTTGGCAAATGATATTTTATACATTTTTCCTCCTTACTCTCCTTATTTGGGGTAACCGACGCGCCACGGAATTTAACTGGTGAGATGTTTTATTTAGGTAATTAAAATGAATTGCTTCACTCTGGGGTTTCAACAGCAATGTCCTTCAGTGGGGTCGAGCCTGCAACTTTTTAAGGATTTTAGGCCATCTCCTGCAAACGTAGCCCCAGGTTTTTCAAATTAAGACAAGTCAGAAATGTCCACGCGATCGTTACCTTGCGCTTTCTCCAGGTTTCACATTGGGATTTACAACCTCACTCAGGTTTTTTTTTTTTGTTTTGGAATCTTTACTCCTTACATGAAATATGCAGACTAAAATCTCAGTTCCAAACAATTCTGGAAATACACATTTCAAATTTATAGTATCCCAGAAACCTGAAAGCCAAGAGGTGGAACACTTTCTTCAGGAGGGCTTGAGCATTCTCCACTTGAGACTGACTGACTGTCCAGTCAACACCACGCGAGGTCAAGGTCTAATGCAGATAAATATGTCTGTCCTCCATCAAGCACATCATTTTTATGTCCCGCACCAGCAACAAGTGTGAAACACAGCCACAACGCTGAGACGCCTCTATCGGTCCCGCATTCACGCAAACGCACACTCGCACTCAATTATTTCCGCCTGACAAGGAGAAGCCCCAAAGCCGAGCGGGCGATGAGAGATCGGGTCAGTGGGGTGACCCAGAGAATCATGGGAGCGGCCTGGCTGAAATAACTACCATCGGCCGGCAGTGGCCCTTGTCAAACAGCAGTCCGTCACACCACAGCAGGATACAGAGTTCGGATGGGATCGGGTTTCACCGACACCGTCCTCTGCGAGGTCAAAGCTCCGATTTCATGGGATGAGTTATGGCGTTAGGACATTTTATACTGTATACAAAGAAGATATCCATCACATTAAAAAAATAATCCAAAAAAACAGGACTACAGCACAGGTAGGGACTACCCTGGTACCCTGGAGTGAGCATTCTCGAAAAAGACCTTCTGGAGGATGGATGAGTACGGTGGTATGGGGACTTCCCAGATCTGGACTATCACTTTGGATCAGAAGTGTCACCTACATGACAGGACACGCGAGTCACAGGTCATTCCCATCGTACCCATGAACCTCGACACATCCGTCCAGATCCCTGAGCCTTAGACAGGCAGCTTAATACACCAGTTAAAGTTGATATTATAAAGAGAAACATCTGTCAGGTTTTCTAAAGAGCAGTGTAGGGGTGATCCAAGCGGGATGGAGGAATTCACCAAGTATTGTGCGAATCCACCGCTGCTCAGCAAAGATGAGGAGTCTCAGGATGGGGATCCTAATACATCCCGACAGATTCGTGCTGTTAACTTCCAGAGGGATCCGGCACTTGACAAAAGGTGTCCATCAAACGGAGTGATCCTCTGCCCCCAAATAGGGTGAATACAGACTACACTGGAGCAGGAGGGGAAGATGGGTAGGCTGCTGTATCCCTAGTGGGCCAGAGTGCTTCAGTGTCACCCTCCTTATGTTTTCCTGTGACCCGTCCCCCTTTGACGGGCACTCAGAAGCAAAGCACTCCTGGAAAACTCCCAGAATGATGCAACAGTCTAGTTAGGCTTGACACCACGGAGCATACCTGTACCAGATCACAGGGAGCACAGGGCACGATCACCCCACACAAATAGGATCAGGACCTGGTGTCAGATCCACAGAGATACTTTCCACTGAACCAGCCATGCACCGTGACATTAGTGGGCAAATCAACCAGGTCTTCAGCAAACACAATTATTATAAAAGATATAAACTCACACTATGAGAAATCAACTTCTATAGTCATACATGGAGGAAGTTTTAAATAAGGCCTGGCAGGTCTTTGTGCAGCTGTGGTTTGTTGATTCATGGCGTAAAGACAAGAGAGAGAGAATGGGTCAGTGCCAGCCAGCCTAGCTGGCCATCATCTGTGTGTCTTGGACCTGGGCTCGGTATTCGGGACACGGCGTACATCCAGAGCTAATTCGTGTGATGCAACACAGAAGCCTCCGTCTACAGAGTGAGAAAAAGCAACATTTCCTTTAAGGCAAAAACGGCACGAGACCAGCATGGCTCGTTAGTAAAAATTGTCCTTTGGATGCAACCTCCCCACCTCCCGTACACACTAGAGCCAACACTTTTAAAGTTAGTGGCCGTGCTAATGCCATGTTGGAAAATTCCACACTTCTGGGAAAAAACACAAAACAAGTCCAATAAACCACCAAGCAATTACACCCAAATTCTGATCTTATTATGCAGTGGCAAAGGGCAAAACGTATACAGAGATCTTACACAGCATGGTGTCATATGAAGGTTTCATTCCTCATGGATGACAACAGACGCTCACTATCTCATGCCATATTCCCATTGTATTTCACGCACATGTGCTCGGCCTCTCTTTTCGTACGAACTGTCTTCACCACTAACTTGGAAAGGAGTGCTGTTACACAGGCTCTTGTTTCTATTGTCTCCTGTGGGTAATTTATTATGAATGTGGTGGTCCTATAAACCACGCACTCACATTCATTAACAAAGAAGAAACACAAAAGACACAAGGAAGCATTTAAGCCATAGATTTTCTGCATGGTTAGTATTTAATACCCAAGGGTTATTTACGTACCTTTAAACTGGACGTTAGTTGACTTCAGTGTCATGACTCCATAATGTCGTTTAGCTAGCACTATATAATGTAAACTGTGATAATTGGTCGATTGTTAATTGCTTCCCCTGGTTAGCCATTGACATGTATTTTGACAACGAGAGTGACACCCGCACTGACGCGGTAGTACGTTTCTGTCCTGTGATTGATTTTGTTGGACAAAGTGAACTTTTTAAAGAATGCAAATAAACGTTAACGCCCTCTCCCTGGTACTAACTTGGCAGGTCACCATTCCCAAGAGTGGCAAAGCAACGGGCAGGATGCAGTGTGTGTGTGTGCTAGGGTGTTTATATTTTAGGTACTGGGGGGGGCAGTAAGCTTAGATAATGAAGCCCCATGTGGTCCCACTGCCATCATGTTCTGAGCTTACACTATCCCACCCATTTAAACACAAGATGTCTTATATTTGCAGGCAGTAGCTGCAAGTTAACAAATGTGACAAAGGCGTCGGCTGTCTCCCCGCCCCCCTCCAATCTTAAAGCCAATCTTGGCCAGCGTCTAATTGCATGGTAAATGTCAACAAGAGTAAAACTTCAGCGATGGTTTGGCACCACTGCGGAGTCAAAGTTGAACATGTTTGGTCTTGGGATAGAAGATGTTTGCTAATGAGATCCTGAGTTTAAATATAACTATGCACTAAGCCACTTAAGCTCCAAAGTCAACAGCTCTAGCTTTATGAGAAGTATATGTGCTTTATAAAAACACAGGGGTGACGTCTGTTTAACAAACCAAAACCGTAATCTAGTAGGCCCCATTCTGCCATTCGAGAAATGAGTCTCACTGTAAAGGTCATAGATGAAGTTTGTACATACTGGAGCTTTATAAGGTCACCGTATTGAAGGTGTTTCATATAAACTAGCTTGTCAGACCCCAGACTGAGTACCCCCAATCGGCATCGTTAACGAGCAGCAGTCCAATCAAGACTCATTAAGAGTTGAGAACGGCGAGAAGGATACAGATGAGGGCTCATCGAGGCTGCTGCTCTTCCCGGCACAAATTCAGGGTAGGTGATTTCACATTAGCAAAACAGTCTGAGGTGGCATGTAAACAGAGGAGTCTGGTTTGTCTATGGCTAGCATATACGATGGCTGTCTTTAATAACCTTTAGTAAAGGACTCAGTTTTGGAGCTACTGGGTTTTCTTTGGTGATGGTTTACAGCGCAAGGCTTTTAAAGAAAGAGGAACAACAATTCCAATCTGCTAGAAAAATACAGAAACTCAAACGGGTCTGTGGTATTTGTTCACTGACCGCATATTAAGTTTCTCACAAATACAGTCAGATCAGACAGATCACAACAGATGGGTTTATAATAAAAAATACACTGACTTCAATGATATTGAGCAATCTTGTTTCTTTCTATAACATGCAAACAGAGAAATTCCAGATTTGTTGTACAGGAAAAACGTTTAATTTACGGTTCGGTTTGACCACTGTAGTTTTATGTAAGTACAAGCACGCGTGCCTCTGGCAACCGTCACACCACGGTGGGCTTGCCATTTAATTCTATTTCTTAATTAAATAGAGAAAACTAAAAACAAGTCGACTGCTGCTAGCTGACTAGCATATTAGCCGACTGCCTCGGTCTGGCAATCACTTCTCCCACATCACAGGCTCTTTTACGATCGAAGCTGGTTACCCCGGATTGATATTGACAGACGGAAGCGATCGGCGAGAATTCGATCCTTCGGAGGAAACGCAAGTCTGGCCGTCCGCGATGGCTTAGACCGTATCGAATATCCAGGAGGGTAGCAGTCCGGGAAGAAGGAGCCTCGGCCGCTAGGAAGTGCAGGGAAAACCCGACAGACAGAGAAGGGAAGTCATCTGCAATGAGCGGTCAGGCTTTGCTGTGGAAGGTCATGCGTGTGATGTGGAGAACATGTGTGAACGTTACACATGTAGCCCCTGCAGCTGGAACATATTTAGCAGGTATATTTAGCTTAACATGCGCTTTTTGCATTAATCCATTATACATGTTTTACTGGAGGAATTCACTTTAAGTATGATTCACGGTGCAGCCCCTGAGAACGAACAAATTCTGTGTCCTCTGCCCCCGTACTGCCTGCTGAACGTGGGAATGAAGCGTGTGTGCGTGAAAGAAATGACACTTGGATTTGTGTGAGGGAAACCTGCATAATCTTCAATGGAGGTATACAAAGTGTGTGTGTGTGTGTGTGTGTGTGTGTGTGTGTGTGTGTGTCTGCACATATACACACAGACCCTCCAGAGACGTGAAGTCAGAATGTGTGTTTGAATACACACCCTGAGTGGGTTACACACCCATCGGCCACACAGTACACAGACGTCTTAAGTTGTGTGAATACAAATTATTACTGGCCTTTTCCCAGAAGGTCTCTGGGGCAGAACCACAGTATACATGTATACCGGCTGAAGGCTTGGTTATATGGACACATGACGCAACGTTACAGCAGAGCAGGCTGAAGGATGCCGAGCGAGACTGTCCTGAGGTAATGAGAGATGACATCTCTGCCACTCGTGCACAGAGAACATGTGATTGAGGGTGCAGAAGGAGATTGCCATTGAAAGTACCTAGCACACTCAGAGGCGATGAGACTTCAAATCAGCAGAAGGCACTTCATAGGAACAGGTTTACCCTCTCCCACGGCACTGGCGACATTAATTAGTAAATTATAACATGTCACTGACATCACTTCCCGGCAAATATTCCATAGATGTGACTGTTCGTCCAGGAAAAACTGCTTGTAACTTAAACTCTTTACATCTGAGCTAAAATACAAAGCCAGGTTCATGTGGATATGTACCATGGGATTTTTTCCCCCCTTAAAACCCTCAACTTTGGGGCAGTTTGCCTGGAAAAAAAAAAAATATATATTTTTTTTTCTAATTGCCATTGAAAGGTTTCCAAACTCCATTCCGTGCCAAAACCAAATGAGACCACTGGTGTGGATGTGTGTTCCAGACCCGCCAAGTTGTTCTAAAGGATACTTCTAAAGATGCCAACCCTTAACCCAGTATCACCAGGCACACTTGTACCAATGGCTGGACTTTCAGGATGAACTCGGGTCACGGGAACCTTGCTTTGGACTTAAAGCCATGAGACATCACACTATGGTCAAGAGAACCTGATAGCCACAGTTTGAAAGCTGGGAGTTTCTCAACCAGCATGTGATGGAATCACGAGAAAGTGAGAGTAAGCAGGTGCCAGCGAAGGAGGGATTAGCAGTGGGTGCCCAAACCTGAAACATGGTTGACACGTACACACACGCTTGCAGATGAGTCTCTAGACTCTGGGCGTTTATTTCTCCAATCACAGACCATAATGCCTCAGTACCCAACAGACACCAAGAAGCTACCGGGAGTGACCGTACGGATGTGGGAGAGGCTGAGAGCTCTCTTCGGAGGTCTCTCCTCCCCCGCTCCGGGGGGAAAATGGAGGGATTTTGGAGCGTTTTCAAAGTGGTTTTGGGTCGGAGCCACTGCTGAGGTTTAACACACGGCTGAAGACACACAGACTTAGAATTACCCAAATCTAAAGGCCTCATTTCATGCCTGACTGTCATCCTGATGTTCCCTGACTAACACATAAGAACTATAATTTACTCACACGCGTGTCATTTTGTGTTAACTTGACCGCTAACACAAAGCACATTCTCACACGCGCAACATATGTACTGATTACAAATACAAATTCTCAGTATGAATCCAAATCCATATTTGGACACGCTTTCATCATAAGACCACTTAAACCAGCTATTACAGTGCGTTTGTCTGCCACCTTGACAGTTGTTTGGTGTCATGTCCAGAGGTGTTGAAACGTAAACATTTGTAAAAGGTGCATTGGGATTGATAATATGATTAGCCAGGTCTTACCCTGTAGCATATCACACACCATAAATAATAGGAGACTTGAACAATAAACTGGTGTATGCCTCAATTCATTTATAAAAACAGGTAGTGTTTCAATATAAATAATAACTTTTATGCTTTCATCTTTGATTGTGAGGACTTCCCTAACTGAAGGCAGGAAAACTTTTCCCCACACAGGGTCAAGGGTCACCAATTCCAACAGACATATCTGAGGGCTGCTTAGTGAAGACCTTCAGGAGAAGCACACAGACTGTTAGGATGTGAACATGAGGATATGCCAGTCAGAAGATGGGCTTAGATGAGTACATCCAGGGACAAAAATTTGACATCCACTCCTCCTACCTCTGAGGAGGGTACCCGACCCGTACTCCGTCTGTGCATATTCAGCTGTGAAAACTAGAAGCTATGCAAGATATTAAATCAAGCAATGATATCAGCTGGTAATATGAAATACAAAAGTAAAATGACTGATGATACTGGTCACCTCGAGGTAGATTTGGGGGTGAATGAGTACAATTTTGCAAAGAGTTGAGTTTTTTTTGCGCGTGTATTCAATTGTTCTAGTGTAGGAAAATCACCATACAGAGATCAACTTTATTCCTTGCAGGAGATTGCATAAAATGTGCTGCATCTAAACCTACAGATTGCATTTCCCTTTTTCCGCATTCCAAAGTAACATTTGAAAAGCACCGACATCAAGTGCCTCAATTCAAAAACTGTGCTTATCTTTCATTCTCTCTCTTGGAAAGCAATATGACTTTTTTTTTAATATTTAGTATCTCTACAGTTGTTCTATAATACTCTGCTACCCATTACTCGAACAGTAGGGGGCATGGTGGTTGAGGAATTAGACTTTAGTTTCTGTAATGATAATCCTGCAGAATATGTTTTTGCTCAAGCAGCTTGATGACCCAAATGCCTTCATGTTATCCAGATCTACACACTCTCAAAAAGCATACACAATTGTACACGTCAGCATTAGGTAAGCCACATAACAATACTTGATTATAAGCTCCAGAGCTGATGGTCAAACCTGCAGCAACTCCACACCTGAATCAGCATCTTCCTTAAGCATTTGACAATGGCACAGCCACCGCAGCCCTTGACAGCAGAAGTCACTCACAGAATAAACTTTAAGCTGTTCCCCGTGTCCTATTTCCAAGGCTGATGTTAAATAGACCAATGTTGCCCCCTCTTGTGGCTGCATCAGTCTTTACACCTTCAGCTAAAGGCACTCAAAATGCTTCACAACCACCATGGCAACACATTAAAGTTCTTTTCTCCGGTGAATTTTGTGTGTTCTTCTGAACCAAACCTTTCATCTTAGTACTGACTCTTTAATGAAGCCATTCACTCGAGAATTACTGTATAATCACTGTGCAATTGAGTGAAGAAAAAAAAAAATTACAAAGTTACCAAGTTATAATTAATTCCATCACAGTAGATTATAAACGCTCCAGTTTTTTGGATTTCCAACTGATGCGGACAGTACAAGCAGGGGTGGTTTTTGTGGGGCAGTGTCTCCCCATTAATAGTCCAGGACCCCTCACTGGCCCTCCTAGATGATTAAATTAGTTAATAAGCAATCATTTGAAAATTTTGCAATGCAATGTTTTTCCCCTTCTTCATAGGTGCCCCATTCAACAGAACAGCCTTCCCCAGGCTAGTCCCCCTACATGAAATGATCTAGGACCACCATTGAACACAGATCCCTGTATCAGTTTCAATATCAGAGCTTCTCCTCTGGAGCACTCTTGAAATGCCGACACGTGGGCCGTTTACGTTTGCAGAATCTGGGTCTGGTGTCCTGTGTTACTGGACTGTGCTCCCTTACCAGGACCTCAGAGTCTGCAGCGCTGCACTCAGCTCGCTGGATGCCCAACCAAACACTTGCAGTTTCAAATTATTGCGCCCAAGAGAAAGGTACTTTTTGCTACAGTGAAATTTCCAGCTGGACAAACTGGTAAAATGTCAGCAAACCCACTGTAGATAAAGAAACTGCAGATCAAATTGAATAACAGCAAAGCCCACCCCCGGCTTATTATTCATATCTGTTTTCAATCTGAACTGTCTGGCAATGGCTTCTGCATTGTTTATTAAAGCGTTTGTGCTCAGAGCCCACCCTTTTCATACGGATGTTTACAGTTATTTGTAGATCAAGCATTCATGTTCTGAATAACTTACAAGACCCTCACAGGCCAATAGTACACAGCCAACAGGATTATTCAAAAAAAATCAAACTGGGAAGCTAAGAGCCACATTTTAGCAGCTGTGGTGTGCCTTTAGGTTGGTCTGAATATACATCATGCCAAGAGACCCAGTCAGATTCTGTAGCCCCAAAGGAGTGTTGCTGTGGTGGTAACACACTCTGAAAACTGGATTAATGTGATGTTCTCCTCCTGCATCTAGTCCCAGTGCAAGGCTCAGAACAGGCCCAGCACCTTCAACACCCTGTCTAACGGCGACGCAAGACAGACGATCTTCCTCCTGGAATTTCCTAATACAGACCCGTGTCCCGCTTGCAGAGACAATCCGTCACCCAGCAAAAACAAGGTAAAAATAACAACCTAACCTGCAAAGAGGCTCATAAATCAGAACAAGCAAACCGTTATTTATTTATTTACATATTTATCTCCTGCGTCAGCTCAGCTGGTCCCGCTACCACAATAGCGATTCGCATTGATTGTACGGCATTAGTTAGGTTTCACAGGGGATAGTCTCATGGTGCGTGGTTGCTATTGCGATGGTCCACAGGGGACGTAACCCTGTTTGTCTCCAGTCAAAACTCCCTAGCTGCAAAACTTCCCTAAAGAGCAAAGATTATCCTGTATTTTTCGAAGGTTCCTGGCAATGGCAAAATTATGCTTTCAAGAGAGTAGAAGTCATTGGTTGTAGTCGCTGAAAGTGGAGGGAAAGATTTTCCGTTGGTCATTCAGATCTGTGCCACAAGTTCATCAAAAGATGTCATGGTGAAGCATCTTGTCTGCAGGAGTAACCCAGTACTAGCTACTAAACCATGGCAAACAGAGAGACAACCAATCTCTCTGCTTAGTATTTGGGGGGGGGGGGGTGTTCAAGGGAGGGTCAGACTGTAAATGATTTAGCATCAAAGGACTACAGTTCTCCTTCAACAGCAGTCCAGTTAGACTCCTTAAAAGCTGAAACCTGTTCCCCACATTCACCCTGGGAACCCAGAGGATCACTCTGTCTGAGTCATTTCGTTCTCCATGCTTTGATCCGTCCCTTATCCAGAGATTACAAACCTGGTACCAATAGGACCTCTTTAACTTGTCAGGGGGCCCTTTAGCTTAAACTTTTGCTCTAATTCAGAAATCTTGATCTGAGTCTGACATTAGCCAGCAAGACAACGAACCATAAACATAAAAGAGGGAAGCGGGGGTCACTTGATTTATATTATAAACTTAAAGGCATTTTGGAAAGCCATTTTCCAATCTAGGGAAAATCCAACTGGTTGATCTTATTTTGCTCCAATCACCAGACAGATGTGGCATTAGCCTGCAAAGCCACTAATGAAGAAGGTCAAAAACCATCCATGACTTCAGTTTAAAGAAAGGACAACAGCATATCAAGGCTGTCTAATAAACATAACGAAACAGCTGTGATGTGGACCAATGTTGTCACTCTTACTAAAACACAAGTTTCTACCCACAATTACTCGTCTTAAGGGGATTTCCTTTTCGTACACTTATTTTCTTCTGCTGTTCTTATATGACGGAGACTCTGATTGGTGACCGCCGTGTGCCAGCAGCATTGTCATCGGATTCATCCATCTGGTTGATAAACTGGAATGGTGTGCTGACTACATTACCATCACCTCACTTTCGCCATTCGGAGCCCCTTGCTGGAGAAAGGGTGATGCCATGGAAGTCAAACTTGTGTTTGCATTGGCCTGTGGTGGTCATCTGGGCCCAGGAATCGCCGAACGGTCACGGTTTCTATCATGTCGTTATTATGATCATGGAACACCTCTTAAAATAGTTTTGTTGAAACGTCACACTCAGAGCTTTAAAAACTATAATTACACAGTTGAACGCAGGCTTGGTTATAATATTAGAGGAAGGAATGTCAAATCAATTTTAAAGTGAATCAATTAATAGTGCGACGTGTAATACACCTTTGAAAACACGAATGACAAAGTTGCAAAAAAGATACCGCTCTACACTCCTGTCCTCCCGTCCAGTAACCAAGAATTTTAATTTGAAGTCAAAATTCTGAGACTCCTTGTTTGTCATTTTTCCATTTTGGTTTTGAACAAAGAGGAAATTGGCAAAAGTTATCGGTAATCACAGGGCTCACGTGAGACGTAACCCGGTGATTCGGGGTCTGTCAGTAATGAATTCAGATGGCTGACAAGTTCCATAACCCAATACAATATCCGCACAGAGACTTCGCTAACCGGCTGTCTTCATTCATACCTACAATTAACTCCCCATTACAGCCCAAGGATAAGCATGGCGTGTAGAGCTGCATCGTTCGGTGCCGACGGCAGGGTGGGGGCCACAGCACTGGGACCGAAAGCGGAGGGAGATGTAATGGTAATCACTAGCATATGAAGCCTGACAGAAAATGTGAGAACTCTGTGGGAAGAGACACCACAACGGTCCTTCAACACTGACCACAGGAGTTCCAGCCTTTTATTAGGCCGAAAAATGAAAACAAAGTCCAAAGGAATGAAGACACTTCAGGGAGTAGTGGAACACAGCCTGACTTGGACAGCGAGATACACACACACTCCCCCCGCATCTCCATCAGGGTCCACGCTAGCCGCTGTTCTGGCCCTCTGCCCAGTCGCATCCACCCACATGCAGCCCCCTCAATGCCTGGTCGAGACAGCGGCGATGACAGCCAACGTCAACACTGATGTAGTGACAGTGGTAACATTATCAGTTTGTTTAGGGGGTGAGAATTTCCTGGGCTGTCAGGGGTTCGTACTTTACCATCCCAAGATCCCCTCACTGTGGGGGAGTGCTGCAGAGCCACTGTCCTTCACGAAAACCATAAAAGAGGCCAGACTCCTGGAATGGGAAGACACCTTATCTGAAAAAATTACCAACGGACGTGGACCCCCGGAGTTTACCGACACCAATAATTACGTAATATATGAGCAGGAGTGGCGAGAAAATCAAAGTCATACAAAAAGGAAATAAAGCTGAACTCTTGAGCAAAATACTAGAGATCATACAAGGCCTACCCACTTCCCACATCAGGTGGGATCTGAACACAGTTAATAACACTGAATAATAAGGAACCCCTGTGGAGTTAAAATGTACATAAAGGCAGAACTGAGAAATTTTTTCACCACTAACGGACACCTAGGAACATGACACTAACTATAGTAACCAAGGAATTTCCTGTGCCAGTAGATCAGCTTGACCACACAAAGTGGCTTGAAATGTACTTCTGTAGTGACGTACCTCCATCTTATTAATTTGAGTGCAGGAAAAACTGGTTTCCCTGGGTTACAGACTCCCTCGGGGTCCGACCCCCTTCCTTGACAAGCTGTGTCAGGTGTTGTGACGTTACTTCAAACCACCAGTCGCTTACAAATACATAATGCTGAGTATATATGCTGCATGAGTCACACCCCATCTGCCGCTGGGTGACACTGCAAACTGACAGCAGGACGTCCAGCAATGACCTTCAGAGAATACCTCCCTCTGCCATGCCACAGTGGTGAGGAAGACAGCAGCTTCAAACCAGCTGTCTTAAAACTTTTTCAGTCAAGCAGGCAAGAATATTTTAGAGCCCCTACCCCCATTATGCACACAGAGTCAATTGCCCAACATAAACACGAAACCCCCCCATTGAAACTCTGTGCACCCCTAGGGGGCGCACTCCCCAGAATAGAAACCACCACTAGGCATTCCTATTGGTGCAGGTCAAGGTTTAAAAAACAAAACCTTGAATCTATTCAAAATGAGCACCGACAAAACATCATGGATGTAATGAAAGGGGGTCAAGATACCAAATGGTCTGAGTGCAAAGCAATCAAAGGCCATGGAAACTAAGAAAAATTAAGACTCGATGGAAACACGACCGCCGGGCCTCAACGTTCAGGCTAATATGACTCAGACTGTGCAAGTCATTTAATCATCAGCCCAGCCAAGGATAATTAACCAGGCACAAAAGCCAAAATAGAGTATATGGCACATGAGCACAGACTGAAGGCCACTGCAGCTTCAACTGCAAGCCCCCCAAAGACGGGATCAAACATTACATTCAGCGTGATAAAAGGGAGAATTCAGATTCAAATCAGCGTTTGCCTGTGTTCGCCTGGGATGGCCTAGTCACACAGGTGGTCTCAGCTCAGCCAAAACTCACAATGACTTCAACACTTTGTTCTGGAAATCTTCCATAAAATGGCCTTTCCAGAACTTTCCTCTCTACTCTAAGGCAACAGGAGAAGAACCAGCCTCGTTCTCTACTCTTACTTGTAGTTCATCAGAGGAAGCCCAAGTTGTCCACATCACTAAAAGCTAAATCTGGGCCATCACTACTCACACCAGCACAACTGTACGCCCGTTTCCTACCACACACCAAAGACGCACAGTAAGGCGTACCGGTGTGTCTAAGTTGCCTGTGGGGTGTGATTCTGTATGTAAATGAGTGTGTGTGTGCGCTCTCTGTGATGGACTGACATCCCATCCAGGGTGTACCCCTGCGTAGTCCCCTGTGTTGCCTGGGAGAGGCTCCAGTCACCCAGAACCCTGACTAGGATCAGTGGTTAGAAGATGAATGCCAAGTGTTTCACTGCTCGATCATTTCTTTTTCATCCATTTGTATCCTGTTCATTGCAAGGACTGTGCCTGGACGAATAATCACTCCAAACTACATGGCCAATAAAACGTCCTGCAAACAGCACAGCAGCTGGATGCCTGCGGCTGTACCTTTGAGCAGGACAGCAGCCCTGAATCTGTGCAGCGGTATGAACACCTGTACGAACGGGCATTTAGTTGTTCTTGGTGAAAGTGCCAAAGAAGGTGAAAGTAAATTCCAAGCACTACGGCTAAACGCCAGAAAACGGGCGACCTTTCACTGTGATACAAAGCTTTGCACTCACCTGTGCGTGTGTCTTAGTGGAGATCAAGAAGCACAGAATGTATTTGTACTTGTGTAAACGGCAAATAAAAACAGCAGTCATTTTTTTCCAAGCGTCATTCCTCATATGATTATTTATACCACTACAGTGACAGGGTCCCTCTTCTAGTTCGGCACATTTTAATTTCACATTAAGTCTTAATGCCACTATCATTAACCAGTTAAAAGCAACTGCTTCTATTGATAATTTAGGTTTTTTCTACAACCCCAAATCAGAAAAATTTGGGATGGTATGGAAAATGCAAATTAAACAAAAAAAAAAAAAAAAAAAAAAGAGCAGTGATTCTTAAATTGACTTTTATTTCATTGCAGACAGTATGAACCCAAGATATTTCATGTTTTGTCAACTTCATTTCATTTGTTAATATACATCCATTCCTGCATTTCAGGCCTGCAACACACTGCCAAAAAAAAGAACCACATCAGTATTTAATTTTTTTTTTTACTTCGTTACTAGCCCTAAATTGCCCCATCCCAACTTTTTCTTATTTGGGGTTGTACCACAGGCATAAGTGTGGTTTAAAAGTTGTTAGGAAATCAAAACAATTGCTTCAATTACACATCAGTAAAAGTTGGTTGGGATATATGAAGCTTTCTTGAGGGTTGGCCGTTTTTCTAAATTGGCACCTCTGCCTTGTAGAATAATTTGACAGCAAACCTGCTGACCGCCTGGAAACAGCCGTACAAATCTGAAGTCATTCTGTAATTTATCATCTAACGTTTAATGCAAAGGCACATTCAATCATTGTGGATCTGGTATAGTAGATATTGTATTACATGTATAATATTCCATATGCAAGTTATATTAGGAGTTGGACACGAGCGTGAGGGTATTGGCGCCCTCTTGTGGCCACCCCAGGACCTCAAACTCACTACAGGATCTCAATGTCAAAAATTCTTCCTCAGCGCTTCACCTGTGGCTTTGTCAGTGATAATCAGACACCATACGAGTAGGATCCTGTTAATTTACCCGCCCCCATCTGAACAGGCAGCCAATCATAAGTACTTTCAATTAATCAATACTACTTCAGAAACCATCACAATGTCCATCCATCTTCCAACCAGCTATCCAGTACAGAGTTACAAGAGGCCTGCAGTTTAAACCACGGCTGCAAAGGGCACAAGGCAAGGGAACACCCTGGACAGAATGTCAGTCCATAACAGAGGACACGCACACGGCAGGCAATTTTGAGACACCAGTTATCCTGACAGCATGTCTTGGGACTGACTGTGGAAAACGGCACAAAACAGAGAAAATGCAAACTCCCCCCATACAGAGCAGAGTCGGGTATGACCCACAACTTTGGAGACGCAAGACAGTGCTATACACTTCCAAAGATGTTTATATTGTTGTTTTGAATAACACATTGTTGGCATATCAGTTTACGACTATGACTGGAAGATAAATTTCAACCTAATCTCAGATCGTTAGCAAAGAATTTCACCAGAGGGCGCTATTGTCGTCGTTAAAGGCCATTAGTTCGAATACATTAAACCACGAAAGAAAAATATGGTCCCCAATTAACATTTACACGATACAGTTACTGAATCAAAAACATGCCAGAATAAACAAATGTGACTGCATTCAATATATTGGTTCAAGAGAGAACTACAGGAAAACTTCCATGCGGTTGCACTTGTGACAGTGCGGGGTCTGTTGGGGTCCTCGGACCCTCGGCTCGTTTGCCCCCCCTGTGACGGGGGTGGAGGGTGTCTTACCCCGTTCTGACCCTTGACATCACACCCCTTGTGAAGCGCTGGAGCCCACAGCTGAATAAAGTGGCGTGTCTACTACGCTTTAACGCAAATGAAACAAACGATTGTTGAGAGGTCCGAACACGACGCTACAAATAATATATAATGACGAACCATGAAAAACACCCCAGGGCCCGATTTCGTCGTTTAATCCAGCTGTACTAATTATTCTAAGGATACGAAATTAGACATAAAAGTCACATTATTGGCTTTACGCAGGCGAATTGAATAAACAAGCTAATCAGTAAGGACAAGCGGAGGGAGATGAACAGATGAAATACGATAAAAACAGACAGTGACAGCAAAACCGCGTCCTCTTTCTGGCGTGACGGACGTTTTCTATTTGCAGTAAACAGGGCTGAGTAGATTTAGGCTGGAAATTCGGAGGCCTTTTGAAAGATTCACACTCCCATCCTCCGTGGTGTGTGTTTTGACTCACCAGCCACGAAGAACCCGAACGGGCAAAACACACCGGCTTCAGCCCGCATGTCGAGGCTCACTTAACACAACTGCACAAGTCGTTGTGGTACGACACACAATTTTCAGAGCGACATTTTAACGTCGTAGGTTTAAATGGGCTCATTGAACTCGATTTTCTCGTATTTACAGCCACGCTTAATTTCGGGTAAATTGATGGCCTGGTAATAACTAATCCAGCAGCTCAGCGTCTCACACCAAAGTTTATTTATAGAGACGCTTGTACTGGTGAGGGTCGCCGTGTCAGACCAACTTATCCCAAAGTTTACATTAAAATTGAATAATGGTTTGTTCACCTTCACTTCCCACTAACATACAGTAACTACCCCGCTGACAATTTCGCCTTTTATTGCTAGGTCCGATGTAGTAATTACCCAGGGTGACCAGATTTTGGTCCTCAAAAAAGAGGACATGTCCGGGGAAAAGAGGACGTATGGTCACGCTAATTAACCACCCAATAAAGCATAAATTAGCTCCAGCAGAAATCAGAGCCGAAATTAAAGCCTGTGCTAACCAAGTGTTTAGCTTTCCTTAATCTGGGTATACTGCAGTATAAAATATAAATGTGTTGTCTTGCAGTGGGCAGCTTCCAAACGTTGATTAAGACTAAGACATAACTTATCCATAGGCCGACAAATATTATCACAAGAAAATATTACAAAAGAAAATTAAATTTGTAAGACAATTCAATTCTGTTGAAATACTGTCGGATGTCAACACTTTCTCGTTACTGACTTTAATTTTGTTGGTAATATTATTAAGTTTTTTGTTGCACATCCATCCGCTAGGAACTGTTCTAGAAGAGTTATAGATTTGGTACCGGGCCCGGCTTTACTTGGACTTCTATGAGTTCGCTTATTTTTTTAATAAATTAAGTACATTTCATGTCCATATACCCCGTTTTGGTTCTGATGCGTGCTTTAACCAATTTCTATTTCAAGATAAAACGTTGTCAAGTAAACAAGTGTCAATGAAAAGGTCAAATAATCATCAAATATGTGTTTTCTCAACTGTTTTCCTTTGATTGAAATATTATTAGGATAAGATGGGACAGCACATATTTTGCAACGTCAAATCAAATGTCGATAAAATTATTTTCATTTAAAATTTAACAATCTCACAGGCAGTTCTTGGTATAAATTAGCTTTCACACAAAAGCCTTTATACTTGGTAATATCGTACGCTGTTTTGTTGAAAACAAATGGCATATAGATATACTACGAGAATACTTAGAAGGGCAATAGTAAATTATCACCTAGCGTGCTGCCACCTCGTGGCCAATAATGAATAATTCAGAACTTCTTAATTAACCAAGTTTTTTAATCGCAGTACTTAATTTCGACCACGAGGTGGCAGCATACTAAGCAATAATATAGTGTTTCCGCAGTTGGTTAACTTCTGAATAACGCCGCAATTTCAAATGACATCGTTTGTTCTATTAGGAGTTTCCTGTTAAGGTTACCTTTCTCCTCGTTGTTAGAATTTCAATTGAATTTGTTTTGCGTGATTTTTTATAAAAATGTGCAAATACTTAAATTTGCTTTCATGTCTTTTCACACTAAATTCCACTTTGTATGCTGTCTTTTTTGGTCAGAGTAAAAATTTCAGGGAAACAGCAATATTTTAACTGTGGTTTTACTAGTCCGACTTTTAAAAATGCTTCTTCGAATAGAAAAACAGCCTACAGCAAAAAGCGGCACGTCTTAAATGTAGATGGAGGTATATGTGTCTACAACTTAATTATGCCTTATTAAGGTTATTGGCCGCCTCGTAATGCGTTACTGTAAATGTTTACGTCATTTGGGACCTCGATCCTCACACGTACTGTAGCCCAGTACACTTGAGGTTCGTGAAATCCGTTCTGCATCTGTTTTTCATATTATAAACATGAAAAAAAAGTTCATTTGGTTTAAATATTTACTTAATCCACAGACCTCGGTTTCCACATTATCCTGTCTTAGGATGTGCCTCTAAATGAAGTATACAGTAGGTTTAAATGTGACCAAAGACGAGCCCACGTTTACACGGGCGACTGCCTCGCATCGCTTGAAAATGAACAGTCCCTGGGTGAAACTCGTCTTGTGATCTTATATTAACTAGCAATAGTTAATAAAGGTGGTCCTAGCCACCCTATTCAGCTTACAGTATTTACACCGCACTAACAGAGTTAGACATCTTTCGCGATAAAAACATTTCACTCACGCTGGCATTTTGGCATTTAAATCATTTTTAGGTGTGTAGTCTATAGTGTCTTTTCAGGAGCACTTCACTAATAAACGGTGGCTGTAACACCAGCTGGACAGGGGCTATAAAGACGGACCACGAAGCCTCCATTGCAGTCCATACCTACAGGCTGCCGCTGAGGAGGGGCTGGGGTGACAACATTCATCATCTCTTTGCCCCGCGAAGTACAGCCTACTGTACACCACAAGCAATTCGTAACCTTCAGAATTGAAGACATGCCTCACCATTACATACTACCGCCGCCACCCCGAATCAGTGTAGAACATGCAGCTTTCCCTCTGCTCCCTGGGCAGTGCTACAGACCCCTCCGCAACCCCCGGGCTTATAGGGATGCATGGATGGATGTGCTAAGAACGAGCCAACACATGGAAATCCGCATCAAGGGAGCGACCCTCCGCGTGCTGCGTTCGCATTTTATGTTCTAATGTCGGTATGTCTTAACATCATTTGACTTCCAACATCAAAAGTTCTTCTTTTTTCTCCTTCGTTCCACTTGCATTGAGGCTTAAATGGCATGACATAATGCGCACCTCGCTTCAGTCAAGCAGGTATGAAGAGCCAGTGAGTGATCGGATAGATACTGTGCATGGACCCGGGGTACGGGAAAGAGAGGGAGAGAGAGAGAAAGCGGGGGGTGGAGAGGATAACTGCTTTAAAGGCGAATGTGAGTCAATACGGCTGCTATAGTCGGGCGGAGATACTGGGGAGAAGATCGCCCATTTGGAGCTCAAGTGCCACGGATTGAGAAGAGGAAGTTTGTAAAAATAAAACTCCTTTATTCATTTTAAGTCAGTTACATATATACAATACGGAAACCCGATTTCGTTTCCAGGAATGTGTGCTTTGCGTTATTTTTTCCCAGTCCGTATTTCTGGATTTCCAGTATCCATATGGTTTTACAGATAGATCGGGGTAGTGCTGACAGGTGAATTCCGTAGGTATCCAGACGCCACTTCGTCTGCGTCGGACATGGGACCCTGTGGTTGGATGGGGGGGTACTTCACAGGAGGAATTGTGCACCCCTGAATAACAGCTGGCACAGGCGACATCGGGATTCCAGGGTCTGCGCTCCGTGAAGATGTGTTCTCACCGCGGCTTCATCCTGCTGCTTTTAAACGGGACAGCTTGCATAGTAAGTAAGAGCGATGCTGCTGCTGTTTTCGCAGTGTCCGCGATGTTCCCTTCATGTAGATGTGTACTGGATTTTATTGATCCGTTTTGTGTTGGTGATTTTGCATCCTGATCAGTGTCAGTTGATTTTTTTTTTTCATGCTTTCCGAACTGTTCGTCCGTGCCGATCGCATGCATCTCGTACATACTTGGTAGTGCAGCCCATCTGGGCACCTGACAGCGGCTCCATGCTGTTTATGGAGATAATCATCGTGTAGCGAAAGACTCGAAGATTCAAAAGCCCTCACGGAGATATCGTCAATTTCTTATGCCAGAGTTTCTCAAGGGGTCTAGAGCGAACTTGCGGTTATTTCATTAAAAGTCGAATTAATAAGTTATGGCGTCTAGTAAATTATTCCAGCTTTCAACAATAAGACGCAGCTGTCTTGTTAATGACTGAGAACAGGTGAGATGCCTTTATTTCAGCCGCTGGTCATTCATTTTTGCAAATGACTTGTTTGTAAGGTTTTGCAAATTCGCCCCATGGGTAATCCTAAGAATTACGATTGATTTCAATCTGACAGCATCGCTCTGTCCATGCAAGTGGCGTCTCTTAGCCGAAATGTCATCGATTCCTACAGTTCCATTTACTCCGGGAATTAATGCTGGGGTGATCGGTTTGGCGTTTCGGCACAGGGAAGGAACGTAACATTCGCTGCATTTAATAATAATTTATCTTTATAAAACCTGTTGGAAGTAATGCTATGAAAAAAATGACACGATTAATTATTTAGAGGCAATAGTTGAATAAAAAACGTTTAGAAATGTGCGTTCTGAATTTATCATAGCTCCAAACAGGTGAATCCTTTAATTATAGGAAAGAAACGGAATGTCC
>JAACJT020000050.1:56255-75004 GCA_009936485.2 Gymnarchus niloticus
GCACAGGGAAGGAACGTAACATTCGCTGCATTTAATAATAATTTATCTTTATAAAACCTGTTGGAAGTAATGCTATGGAAAAAATGACACGATTAATTATTTAGAGGCAATAGTTGAATAAAAAACGTTTAATAAACAAGCTCTCATAAGGAGTCCAGTTATCAGTTAATATATGATATATACATTTAATTTATATCGTGCAGATTTAAAATTACGATTAGAAATGTGCGTTCTGAATTTATCATAGCTCCAAACAGGTGAATCCTTTAATTATAGGAAAGAAACGGAATGTCCCTAGATTCGCCGTGGCAGTAATTAATTACAAGGACATAAGGATAATATCCTTTTAATTTAATTACGAGAGCCACAAACAATTACATGGGAGCTCCGACACAGGCAAACGCAACTTGCATGGAATAAATCCAAATCATAATGACCACCGAATGTGATCAATTTAAGTATATAGCAAACTCATATTTCTTAATATAAAACAAATTCTAGTGAGCACAGCTTTCTTCCAGATAAAACGTCTAACCGTACGTATATAACTGAGTCAATACGTGTATTTTGTGTTTTTAAGTTTTAAAAAACTTCAAAAACTGTTTTGCATATTCAGTTAGCGAGGTCCAAGTTGGGTAAATTAGACACAGCCATTTTGAAGCGGCATTAATGACGGTATTATTTTGCATGCGGCGGTGGTCCGGACAGCCCCCGAAACGGCGTCCCCCACATGTAGCAGCCGGCTGATAACTGGGTTTTATTTCTCTGTTACCGCTCCATTAATCTGCTGCCTCACAGAGGACCATATCAAAGCAGGTGGGAAAACAGAGTAATACAATGAATATGGTATGAAATTGGTTTATAAAAGTTATGAACTTCCCTTTACATACGAGAATTGCACGGTGACACAGACGCCTTTTCGCTCTCCTGCGTGCGCGTGCGTGCTCACGCGGACATCTCGTTCAACAGCCATTCAAATATGGCGCCGCTTGCCTCGTTCTGTGCTGAGCAGTAATTTGGTGCAGTTGCATTAGCATAGCTTCTTTCTGAAAGAAAATCAAATACGTAATGAAAAACGCAAAACAGTCTTTTGAGAATTTATACCACATAATAAATGTGCTGTATCAAAAAATCCCCAAGTAATAAGTTCATTACTGTTACTGTGTTTAGATTCATTGTAGATTCATGGACAGACCCAGAACACGTCTAGGAAAAATATATTACATATACTAACCTAACCAAGTTCAAACAACTACTGGCCAGACCAAACCAATCAGCAGAGGTGAGTTAATCTTGTGGTTATATAGAGTATAAAATTAAGACATACTTCCTCTCTACACTCAGTTGAAGTTCAGACATTTTAAGGATAACCCTGTATTCCAATTAGACCTTGACAAAAGTGTTTTCTTTACCCTGGTCTAATAAATACAAAGTTAATACTAATATTCCTTCTAAACTGTGATGCAGACACCAAGTGTCTAGTTTTCTGCTCAATGCAAAAAAAAAAAAAAATTAAAGAACCAAACATCCACTGAAAACCAGCACACATGTAAATATTGGCATATGCATTAGACAGCAAGAAAGAAGCTCAAATTTAGGAAAACCTAACGAGAGAAGCAGACTCTCAGATCTGAGGAGATGACAGTGTGGTCTTACATGTCACTTTCACGACACGCAATAGCAAAGGATGAGCAACTGCGTCTGGAGAAGTGCAGTGCACTGAGAAATTCCAGGGCTGTGGATCACTGGCGCACATGTCCTGCTATGGAGCAAGGCACAGAGCTATGATGGCCCCTAGGTGAAGCCTGTGTGAACCTTCAAATCCGATGCACCGTTCAAGAAAAGCACCTGCCTGTGGCAACTACCATCAGGAGGGGAATGGATGTGGCTGTAGAACCACCAGGTCAGAGTAGAACCACCATGCTAGAACAGGCTTTTTCACAGCCTCGGAGGTGAGAGCTACAAAATTTAACCAGGTTTCCCTGTGGCTTGCCCTGTCTGAAGCTCATCTGCTCACCCTTCAAAAATCTCTACACCCTGCATCATCTCCATGGTCAGCAGGCTTGATTTGTCGTTAAGTTCAGGATGTGGCTTCTATAAGCTAGAAATGCTACACAGTTTGTCAAGCTCACGTGTTGATCTTAAAAGCTTCATTATGCAGAGAGCCGAGTGTGCAACTGGCTAGTAGCTAAGTGGTCAGATGCTGAAACTGTCCACCTTTAACCACTCACAGATGACTCTCCATCTCGACTTTCAGTGTCAGACACTCGTAGCTCAAAACAATTAGTACCAGGGTGTTTACTGCCTGTCGTGCCCTAAGACACTGCAGAAATCATATTGGCTTATTTTGTAACACGAACCTCCCCTGGTTCAGAAAGCCCAGGAGTCCCTGTGAGTCTGACCAGAGGGTGGTCACGTTTGGAGCAGACAAGCCACTCTGTGCTCCGATCCTTAGGCACTAGGAGGTTTAAAAAAAAACGGCAACAGATGTAGACATCTCAGGCGGACGAGGTGTCATTTCATCCAGTAGGCAGCCATCGGCGCGTAAGAAGGGCAGGTGACTTAGAAGATGTTGCTTTCAGAAGGTCATTGCATCCATAGTGCCACTATCCTACTACAATTGCACACTCACATTTTACTGGAACTATTATAGGCTGTGCACTTCTAAAATAACCGCCATCTAACAAATAAGGTGTATATGGGGTGTGGTGAATGTGTGGCACATACCATGACTATCATCTGATTGGGTCACACAAGACTACCCAGAACCCACAAGTTCCTCCCCTATCTTCTGTCAATGAATCGCATCGTCAAACAGATTAACTGACCTGTTATAGATGGGCACATCTTCCATCACTGATGCCCATTGGCAGCTTTTGAAGATGAGGAGCAATGATTGGAAGGATATGGTCTTGAGCATCACTGGGCTCCACATTGAGGAGTTGCTGAATTTTGCAAGCTTAACGCGTGGAGAGGGGGATGGTGTTGTACATGTTGAAGTGGGGGAGCATCGCCTCTTCAAAAGCAGCCTGAAAACACAAACTGAGCTGGTTGGCTTTTGTGACAGTCTTGGGAAGGAGCCATTGTTCCTCTGATCTACTTCTGACCTCCTGCAGTACGGGATGAATGTATCGGAAAAGCCAGGGCTACACTGTATGTCAGCTTCCGAGGGATGAAGATTGATGCCCTGCCTGTAGCTCAGTAGGTACAACGTTGGCCATATTTCCAACGTTCCCACATACCTCTCACCACCTCGTAGCGAGACGGAAACTGATGGAGACGCCCCCTTTCCTGCCCCACCTTACATCCCCAAAATATCATCGCCTGCAATTTCCCTCAGTCCACAAGTAGACCTCTGAAGGTGACTGACGGGTTACCGCAGCGCCTGTAATAATGCACTGTGTAAACTCTTTTTCAACGGGTCTGTGCTCAGACACGGGGTAGGACCTATGTATGGTGGACAACATAGATGTTTCCCGTGAGATCTGTATGTGTGTATGTGTGAGGGGAGGTGGTCAGTCTAAGCATGAGTCATAACCATAACCCCCCCTCTTTTTTTTCTGCGGTCTGTCTTAAAGCTTCCTCCACGTGGGTAGCGAAGACACCGGTGGCCCCTTCGACCCACTTTAAGTCAGGAGGCGAAGGAACGCGACGCCATCCTCAGGATTATAAATTCAGTCTTATTTAGGCCACTCAGAGGCGAGGTCCAGGCTCCCGTCAACTGCGCCATGTAGCAGCAAGCAGTCTCTATTATGCCCCTTCAAGCCGGCATAAATTATTCCATTAAATCTCAAGCATCTTGTTTCTCTTAAAATGACTTTTTTTCTTTCCTTTTTCATCCTCACTATCCAGTGGAATAATTAGTTAAAGGGCAGCAATTCTCCAACTGAAATGTCGTAATAAAGGCAGGGATCACTAGCCACGCGAACATTCTGCCTGGCACTGAGGGAAGAGGCAGCGAAGATGTCGCAATTTAAAGGGAACTCGAGTCATTAATTAAAAATTGATGTCATATTAGGGTTGAATTTTTCTTTTTGGAAGACAGGAAATGGAACAGTTACTGGAGCTGTCAGTTAACGAAAGCTGTCTTTCCATTATAAAGAGCTTGTGTTTTGACCCATGTGCATATTTTAAGTATCAATATATTCATATTCACTAAACCATCCATCTTCCAAGCACTTATCTGACACAGGATCACTGTTAATTCTTTTAATTTCTTCTTAATTATGTGTGATCAACAATATGCACTCAACATTTTCTGTACAAAAAAAATCATTCCTACTTTTTGCAATAATGTAGAATTTTCAGTTTTTGTGCATTTGATACTCAGATGTAAAGATCCACAAAGTCTTCAAAGAGTTGCAGTTCTGTTTATCCCATTGGCCATTTCCCACCTGGGTGACTCTCATTGGATGGAAGTTCTAGAATATAAGCTGGAAACCCGCCCCATTGAGATTTGCAAGTTACTGTGGTCCTAGAAGATTCTTTTTTTTTTTTTTTTTTTTACCACCAGGGAAATGCTGATTGGATGATATTGAAGGAGATTTACAGGCCAGTATCTGGAAGGGACCCATAGGGGTGATACCTCTTCATTTCTGCCCAGGACCAGCACCACTTATTTCTGTTTCAATTTTATTCTGCTTGTAACCATCAGCTCACTTTAACACATTACTTTCCCACAAACCATTTTGTTGTCGGCCGCTGTGTAAATTTGGGTTATTGCTTTTTTTTTTACGCACGGATATCCATTAAGGCCTCCTAAGCCGATGCCAGAGCCACTTTCAGTTTACCCAGAGTGATACCTCCGGGCTTCATGTGGCAACTTATCACCCGAGTTCCTCAGCACTGACAGCTTCCCAGCAAGATCCATGACGGAGGATCGACTCTACTGCCCCCCCGCCCCCACCACCACCACCACCACCCCAGTTCCGCTCCGGTTCCCACCCACTTTTCCCACGGGAGGTTGGAATGAGGTCAAGCAAAAGCATACAGTTGATGGGCGAGTGTCAGGAACATGTGACCAGAACCAAACCTGCAATTTTCCCACCGGCAAAATAGGACCCCACACATCTGCTCCATAACCATGCTAATTAAGGGGGGGGGAATGAACACAGATTTAACGACATAACCCATCCTTTCTCCTTTCTCTCAGCATTTTTTTTTTTAAATGTGCTCCTAGGCATGGAGAGGTACCACCTATAAGCCATCTCAGGGGGAGGAAGGTGATGAAAATTACAGATAAGCTCCCCTAGTCACAAGAGGAAAAGGCACGTTTGTCATTAGAGATCTCACGCTTTGCACTAACGCTTGGGAAAAAAAAAAAAAAGAGTTTGTCTGCATAGGTTAAACTCCATACGCCTACCTGCAGCTTAGTTTGGAGTCAGAAATGATCAGCAGAAGGTCTCGCAGGGAAAATGTTACACTCCAAATACATTTTCCTTGAGGTTCATCACAGAAGGTGCTTAACGCGAGACATCATATTGCCTTACTTGGTCAACCAGAGCAGATGGGTCTGGTCACTCTCTGTGACTCGCGGCACCTGTGGCCAGCGTGTCCTCTTGTTTGGGGAGGCTTCTTGTTTTGGCACAGACGCTTTAAAGATGTCATTTCTCCTCACCCAGTGGAACGATTGTTAAACCAGTAAACAGCACAGTCATCAATTCCAGTGCTTTAGCAGAGTTCTGAGAAGACCATAATAAAATATATATTAATTTAGTAAAAATGAAAAACGATAACCCTGGGAATCATGACAAAGAGGGGGTCTTAAAGTGCTCTTGTAGAAGTAGCCACTAATCCAATGAAGACTTTTCTCTTGAACCTTTAAACAAGTTACCACACTTGACTGGAGGCCTGCATGTTGAAGAGTGACGCATGGAATGTGAAAGTGACAGCCAGGGGTTGTCTGGTGTAAGGCACCTACATTGCAGTCAATAAAAGGTTCAGCCAAAAGCCCCCCTACCCTCATCCTACCTTATGTATTTGTGCAGGTGGATTAGCCTTCAGCACCACGAGGGGCCCAGACAGGTCCAGAAAGCCAAGCACTCAGAGTAACTGCCTCCCACATGAGCCTGCAGCCCTCCAGCTTCTTTCAGACTCACAATGAAGGTCCTTCGCCACCCTGCTATCTGAGTGGCCCTCTAGACTTCCCACGGCAGAGAGCATCTACCTCCTAATAGGTCATTAGCATTCAATAATCCTCCATTACTCCCACTCTTCCACCATTCCCTGGGCCCGCAGTCTGTGCAGGAGTACAGCTTCTGCAGGTGTTTAACCCGTTCCCTCCACAAACAATCAAAGCTATTTCTTTGCAAACTCCGGGTAGTCGAAGGACTGGTAAAGGTCTATAGAAACACCATAACTGCTCGTCATAGAAACGTTCGGACAAGTTCTTTCACATAGGCCTCCTCAATCCTGCCATTACAACTTTGCAAATGCAGAATGTATTCCTAGGGGAGCTCATGGAAACTATATACTCTACCTCCTGGCTCTGACTATTCTTTCCTTTCACAGAACATGCTAGCAATTGGCATAAGGCATAAAGAGACTTTAAAATGTCATATTTGATAGGCCTATCACTGTTCCTTCTGTTTTTATTTACACTCACATTCTCCTACCCATTTTGTCACTAGCTGGCTCTTGGACAAGAAGATTCATCTCCAGGCTTCAAAGGCCCCCCCAGCGAGCACTCCAAGTCGGTGGGAGTCCTGGATGGCCCCAGCCTGTCCCCACTGAGCCGGTGGATGATGCAGACCAAAAGCCGAGCGGCCAACACCACAACGCTGGAGCTGCCATACCGATCACCGGTGCCTCTCTCCAAGCAGGAATTCTGGGAAATGCTGGGCAGCGAGGCACAGCCAGATTCGACCTCCTCACGCACAAAACGCCGGCCCATCGTTAAGACGGGGAAGTTCAAGAAGATGTTCGGCTGGGGGGACTTCTACTCCAACATCAAGACGGTGCGGCTGAACCTACTCATAACCGGCAAGATCGTGGACCATGGCAACGGTACCTTCAGCGTCTATTTCCGCCACAACTCCACAGGGCAGGGCAACATCTCTGTCAGCTTGGTGCCACCGGTCAAGGCCGTGGAGTTTGACCTGGAACGTCAAAGTGTGGTCTACCCCAAGGACTCCAAGATCTTCAACTGTCGGGTGGACTATGAAAAGGTGGACCGCAACAAGAAGACGTCCCTTTGCAACTATGATCCATCCAAAACGTGCTTCCAGGAGCAGACACAGAGCCATGTCTCCTGGATCTGTTCCAAGCCCTTCAAGGTCATCTGCATCTACATCTCCTTCTACAGTACTGACTACCGCTTGGTCCAGAAGGTCTGCCCAGACTACAACTACCACAATGAGATGCCCTACCTGCCCTCAGGGTAGAGACAACGAATAACTCTGGTGGGAAGGGGAGGGGGGGCAATTGAAGTCCAGTAACAGCACAGAATTTGCTATGGAAATTCTGCAAGAGGGAAGGAGACTTTGAGAATTTCCATAGTTGACAGAAACCACAGTTCATTTTGTGTTTTATTAATTTAAATCAACCTACCAATAGCTACTTATTACACTAGTATAATTTTCTTTCCTCAACAGATTGTATTCTCCTCAAAAGTATTCTTTTGACTTTTTGTATATTTTTTTACTTGATGTACGTGCAATGTGAGAAGAACGCCAATGTACTTTAAAAGACACAGATAACCTGTAATAACAACCCATAGAAGAACCCCACCCCCATAACCTGTTCATAATGCGTTGTCAGATGTCTTATACTGTAATGTGTGTCAAAGAAGTCAAGTATTATGCAACTGTTGTGTAGGCTACACTATACAAACTTCAGGGGATGTTAGCCGCAGCCTCAAATTAATGTGCCAAGCCTCCTTAGTCATTCCCCCTCCCACCTGTAGATGTGCCAGGTCATATTTGGCTCGAGACCTCAAACTGAACGGCTCCGCTGCTACCGAGGCAACGGCCCGGTCCGACAGAGGTCTGTCCTAGCGGCGTGTAAACTGCGGTCTGTCTGAAAGGTGGCCAGGGCTTTGCCAGCCATTAAAAAGGAGGATCTCCATCGGTGAAGCAGAAGACCTGATCTTCATTCCACTGTATCCTGGTGTATATTAGAGATGGAGCTCACATTAAAAATAAAAAAAATGTGTGTGTGGGGGGGAGATCTGGAGTATGAGTGGCAGAGCTGCTGTTTTATGAGATGCAGTAATAGGCTGCCTGAATTCTATTGGGGCAAAATGAAAAATCTCTGGAAAGTTTGAAGCTCTTGGAACCTTAATACATTTGTGTGAACGGGAAGCTGAATTCTTTCTGTTATTTATATCATAAAACTTCACGAAGCAAAAACATGCTTTATGCACATTGAATCTTATACAAGACATTGCCAATATACTATAGGGCACAAACAATAAATGTATATTTCTAAATTTATATTTCTACAATATAGACATATTATACTTGATTACAGAGACACATATCACAGCATTTTTTTGCTGATCGTGTGCCATTGGAATATCATTTTCTTAATTTTTTAAAGGGACTAATACTGTTTAAAAATGTCCTTATATTATTTACCAGCTTGGTGACACACTGATTACGCACTTTATATTCATCTATTTATTGGGCAGAACGCGAACTGGAAATTAAAGCTACGCCTCCAAGTAAAACTCAAGGTACAGTACAAATTCCATATCTTGTCGGAGTTTCTCCCATCATTGTGATAGTTTCTTAATCACATAAGACCACAGATTAAGCACAGAAGATGCTGGTATTTTTGATTGAGGGTTTGGATTGCGAACAGGCAATTCCCATCTCAAAATGGGAAATTCTGTTGTACCTTAAAGTGTTAAAGCATCTAAATGGACATAGGCTAGTAAACAAGTAAACATTTACTGCACAGGGGACAGAGTAATGTTTCATCAGCAATACCACAGTGGGCACAAACCCCATAATTCAATCCAAATCACAGCCTTCCCCTGTGGAGCGTAGCTAGGCTCAGCCTGGGGTCAGGTGCTTGATTTTAAATGGCATTCTTGTCGCTGCTGTTCACAGCGGTGCTTAAAGTCAAACCCAAAGCTGATGTACACCCCCCGCCGTCTTGCTGTAAGGCTGAGCTCCCTGTCTGCTTCCCATGCACTTTGGTAGACCGAATGACGATGCTTTTTCCTGGTTCATTAATCTCAGCAACATGTAGAACAACGCCCCCTACCTGTAGGGAGGAATCAAGAGAAAGTAGAATAAAAGAAAAACTGCTCCATACAAGAACTGAAAATTCATTAGTAACTGAAAATCCATCCATCCATCCTTCCTTCCTTCCAGCTTGTTCTGGACAGTGTTGCAAGTGTATTGTAAAATGTAGACCATAAATGAGGAATATCAAAATGCCAGACCCATTATCATAGTCCAAAGCAGTTTTGCATTTTTAAAACGTCATTTTATGAGGTCAGACCCTAAACATCTCAAATTAGTGGTTAGATGCAGCACTCTCAAAGGTCTAAGGAAACCATTTTTGATTTTCACTACCATTGACATAAAAATGGCATTGTATTAAATATTTACTGATGTGTAGACTTGATTTTTTTCATATTTTGAAATGTCAATTTTGTTTGTCAGAAAATGCATCCAAACATTTGTTTTCCCCCATTAGACAAGACATTCGTTGAAATGGTGAACAAAGATATCTGTGCTTGTTAACTGAAGACTGTTTACCAATTCCCTTCTGGAAACTATAGGTATCATGCAGTTCTCTACCCTGCCAGTAGAGGGCAGAGTCCTCAATGGCATGATGGGTCTCTGTAAAAGGATTATACTCAAACAGGAGGAGGTGCTAATTGCAGTGTACCAACTGATCTTCTGCACTTATATTACATGCTGAGATGAGAGACCAGTAAATGAAGTGGTTCTTATTTTTTCAATGTACGCCCCTCCAGCACCACCACCATCTTTGCTCCTACCCTGGTCTAGCCAGCAGGTCAATTCCTCTCCCTACACTTGTTACACTAGACTAGGAGCATTACTGAAACAAGGCATAACCCGCTTAATTTACTGACAAATATGCCCATTCACACACAGACACATGGTAAACACCTCTCTGTCTCTGTCACCACAACCAAACCAGGGCCAGACAGCAGCATCCCTCTACTTGAACCTCAGTGTCCCCACTGGAGAGACACTTCTGAAGCCGAAGGAGGTGTTGATGCTTGGGCCCAATACCAGTGAGTGTGACTCCACATCCCATTCTCTGACAGCCAAGACACTCCTGCCAGACACTCCTGACCATTCCCACCGCAGCAAACGCCACCGGGGCATGAACCTAACTTGAAGCCGTGAGGAGGCCAAGGCGACCACCGGTAATGGAGGTTTGGTGATGCTCAGTTGGTGCAATACAGTAAAGACTACGGTAATGTCCCCAACAATCCCCTGTCCTCGGTTCTGAATAAAGCTGTAACTCAGTGTCAGTTGCTGTGTTGAGCGCCTTTATTGTCGTTATAAAGATGGGGAGGCAACCTTGGTTGTTGACTGTTTTGAAAGGGGGGGCACTAGTAAATAATGGGTGAGCATGGTTTTACTTAAGTTAAATCGCTTGTCTTGTACTTTGGGAAGGGGGGGTGGCAAAGAGAACATGAGGGGAGCAGGACCACTCCAATGCCCCCCCCCCAACCCCATGCCAATCCTGGTGGGGGACAGACACAAGCTAAACGTCACAAATGTAAAAATGTCCCTTGCAGGTTCAAGGTCATCTGCATTCCAACTATTATAACCCAGGATGTAAGGAGTTCCTCAACCTCAGGGCATTTTGTTCTATTCCTGCACATTCTCGGTAAGACCTTTCAACAATAATTTGAAACCACAGTCATAGCCTTTATTTGCTGTAGTCACAACAGGCCAGAGGCAACAATGGAGCTGCCCGCCATATATTACAAAATGGAAGTTTCTAAACATGGGGAGTCACCTAGCGTGGCTGTGTTCTTCCTCAGGCAAGCTCATTAATTAGATATTACTTTTATTTCCAGCACTTCTCTCAGTCTTCTTAAACATGCAGTTGACATTAAATCCACTCAACCTCTTAATTAAATCCCAGACAACTGTTAACGAGGAAATGAGTTCAAAAATTCAGCTGCCTAAATTCTTAAAAATATAACAAGGAGAAGAAGGGAAAAAAAAAAAAAAAGAAAAAAATCAATTTCAACAAGGCTGCTAGCAACTAGGCCCCCGAACTCCTCAACCTCCCCCTCCCCTCCCATAAAGACACAAGCTGCCTCAGGATAACAAGGAAGCTGATGAAAGAGGCCCGGAAAAAGAGTGAGAATGGATATTCCAGAAAACGGCAGAACATAAGCAGACGCATTAGCGGCAACAATAACACCATTCAAAATCGGATCAAGATGGCAGGCCTCGGAGCAGTCTGGATTACAGCTTATTCCCCTCGTTTCCAGAGAAGAGAAGACGAGAAATTGAGCGGAGCTGTGCATGCACACGGATTTTGGGGTGGGAAGCTTCTGCACATCACTTGAGGTGGTGAAGGAACAGCAGGCAGGATAAAGGGAGGGAAAAACAACAAGGCCAACCAGGCGATATTTAAAGCTGGTGATTGTTTCCAGCTGCCCACCCCTAGGTGTGACTCTGGGAGAAGGCAGGGCAGTCTGAAGGATTTTAGACTGTAACACACTGCTCACTTCCAGTCCAACAACTGTAGCCTGCATGCTAATATATTCTGTTTTAAAAATCCTATGGGCAGCAATTAGGGAAAGGCTACCTGGGAAAGTGAGTTGGTCTGGAGCTAGACATTAACATATTCAAACACGCTGAATATAAATGTCTTTCATTTCATCATTGTGATCACCTAAGACAGACAGGCCAAAAAAAAAAAAAAAAAAAAAAAAGGGTCGTGTTTCAGGGTTTTAACGAATGCTCCATCTGAATGGCTGAATGAGAAAAGGAGGGAAAATCAAGGTGCTGAGGGTCCCAAAGCCCACTGTGTATGTCGGAGATTACAGCCTAAAAGACAAATTAATGCCACGCCCAGGCATAAGCCTCCATGTCTACAGAGCAACAGCTGAATCAGGGACCTGTGATTGAAAACTGTCAACAAGTGAAAGCATGGAGAAACTACTCCACAGCTGGTAGGATTATTATATGCTGCCAGTCACTGGCAAATTTAATCCACCTCCCACTAGGTTAAACCGGGCCAGGGTGACAGTGAAAGCTAATCTCACCCACAATGGGGTTGGGAGTCTCATCTACACTATCCCTCCTGATCGCTTCTTCCATTTAATTGTTCTGCTTTCTCCTCTCAAGGCAGAGGGAGGGGCTAACTGTCTGGGGGGCGGGGTTATGCAAATGACAACAATGACAACAACAGCTGCCAGAGGCGGTACTCAGTGATGAATCGGTGTGGCCAAGGCACATTGCTTAGGTCGCCGTGTGGGGGGCAAACGCCAGTTCAGACCAGTTGTGACAAAGTAGCTCTTGAACCGAGTGACGGGGCATTGGGCCGGGTGCTGTGTGGTGATCCACCGCCTTGGTGCTCAAGCTGGATGTAGCTACATCACAGAGAAAAGGAGAAAGCACTACAGCAAGAGGAAAGGCAGAGGCTGGGAGGTTAGAGAAAGCCACAAATCCAGCAGAACATCCTCTAGCACAAAGTCACCCAGTATTCATTAATGTAGAATTATGCATTCCTCCATCAAAATCCCTGCACATTTTATTTTGTTAAAAAAAATTAACAAAACAAGAACAATAAATCTAACCAAATGATAATCAAATTATTCAATGCTGCCCTCAACTAAAATAAATAATAATTAAATGTGTAATCTTAGGGGCTTTAATACTCAGTGGGAATATTAGACCCTCGATGCTAATTGTTCCCACTAAGTAGTGTCCAGATATGAAGAGAAAAAAAAAAAACATGAAAATTTGCTGTCCAAATTCTCCTGGGGGAGAATATCTAACAAAACTGAATTGTTTAATTAGACTAAGCTGGGATTAGAGCAAACCTGGGAAAAAAAGTTAGGCAGTTCGAGAAAGGCTGGAGCACGGCAGCGCTGCCATGCAAACTTAACGACCCGCTCCAGCAGCTGTGCCGGTATTAACGCATGCAAATTTGTGCGGATCAAAAGTTTGACCTTTTCCCTTTCCTCTGGCTCCCGCTAAGTCCCCTGTGAGTCCCGCCTTCCCCCGTCCCACTTTCATTTTCAGGTAAATACCGATTTCACAAGCACCTAAACCCCACTACGGCGAACCTCATACAGGAAAAAACGGGTGAGCCACCTGATCTGACTCTAATGAGGGGTCTGTCCTTCAGGAACATTACCTGGCAGCTTCCCTGCTGATAGCCACCCTCTGTGGCACAGGGATCCCAGTGGGGGGGGTCCCACTCTGTGTCTGGGCTGGAAGCAGGGCAGGGCGGTTTGCCGTTTCCAAAACTCTGCGCCTGGTTCATTATCAGCACGCTTGTGCGAGTCCCAAAAATGGAACCCAATATGCTGAGCCAGCACCCTAAAATAGCACGTTCTGCTGTGTCCTGATCAATCTTCATTTACTCTATTATTTATTTTTATGAAAGAATTTTCTCCACTAACTTTGGCTGACATTGCTCCAGTAGATACATCTGGTATTGTTTCAAGACAGCTGTATTCACCCCAATGTTTCCTTTCCCATTCCTGACAGTACAAAAATGAAATAAAGGATATATACAACGGCTGTGGGTTTGAATCCCACATCCTCTCGGTGTGCTAGCACATTCTCTCCAGTCAGGCTAGCTGGTGACACCAAATAGCACATAGAGTGTGAGTGCTTGCAAGTGTGTGCCCTGTAATGGACAGGCATCATGTCCAGGGTGTACCCCAGCCTTAAGCCCTTTGCTGCCTGGGATAGGCTTCAGGCCCCCCACAACCCTGACTAGGGTAAGCAGTTAGAAGATGGATGGATGGATGGATAAAATGCAGGTGAACTGGAGGGATTACAAAAATCCTAAAATTCAGCAGTTATACTGCACATGCAGTGTGTTCTAGAATTATTCAAGCAGCATCTTACACACTCCGCTTGAGCGATTATGGGCTGTTATCTGCCAAGCTACCGGCTTTGGCACATTCGAATTGCATTCAGAGGCTCATTCGGCTGCTGAGGACCTCGGTGCTGCAGACGCGATATGTCTAAAGGTTTCTTCTCCTGGGAAGGTGGCTTGTTCGGCAGCCACATTTCAACAGATCACATTCACCGCAAGAGATAACCCCACATAATACATTATTGCAGCATTTATGTGTTTGATCTAGTTAAATTTCACAGAATCTCATGGAATTTAGGAGCAGGTGAAGAGGTTCCACACCGAAGCGGAATTCTGCCAATGTGCCGTTCTCTGCGAAAGAACAGCATATGCTAACCGCAACACAAAAACACCCATTCATCTGCCATTCTGCCGTCCAGCACATGGGCGACAGGTTTAACCACCTGAGCTGTCGAGAAAACCCACATTCCCCAGTCCTCCAGGTCCTGGACATGGTCTGGCTGAAGGTTTCCTGTCAAAGTTGTAGGACGCATGTGCCAACGTTAGGGGAAGTGAAATTGGAATTAGAGTAAGGATCTCTCATTTTCTGCAAAAGCATTTCCACAGACTTTAAATAAATATCTACCACCATCGCTCATCATTTTTGTTCACTTAGCCTTGTGAGAAACGTCCACTCTGTTTACAGGAAATGGAAACAAAAGGAAATGTGTACCGCCACGTCTTTGCACCCCTGGCTTTTCAATCGTTTGCAACATTTTCATTTTCTAGTTGCAGGAATGACTTGTGTGCGATTTGTCTGCTGTCATCAACTTGAAGCACAAGTGTTGTGATTATGGGAGAATTATCATATTTGTATCAGAGTCAGACGATGGAGGAATACAAGAAAAACCACTTATGTTGAGGGCCTGGAAATGGAAAGTAGAAAGCCCCCTCTGTTATGAAGGCAAACGTCTGGCAGACTCCCTGCAGTGAGATTATTAAGAAGAAGGACACCTTGCAGACATCGATGTGACATTTGGCATTTTTGGCACTCCCTGGCCTGTTTCACTGACACTCAGCTAACTCAGCCCAAAACAGCACTTTGACTTTCAAACAGAATTTAGGCACAAACTTATTGAGGTAAAAAAAAAAAAAACAAAAAAAACACAGAAATTAGCAGATGGGATGCCCTGCAACCATGATATCAACCAGAACCACACATAGGTTCTGTTATATTGATCCAAACCAGGGAAACCAGAACCACACCTGGGTTCTGTTATATCGATCCAAACCAGAACCACACCTGGGTTCTGTTATATCGATCCAAACCAGAACCACACCTGGGTTCTGTTATATTGATCCAAACCAGGCACTGGTATTTGGCTTTGTCTCAATGCTGCTGAACACAGTCCCAGGGTTTGAAGCTCTGTCTGTATGTGTGTCTGTGTGTGGTGTTCACAGGTTCTCCCAGAGTTACACCAGTATCAGTAAGGTGAACCAGTGTCTCTAATGTGTGCTTCTGTCCCTGCAATGGACTGGTACTCCATCCAGGGCATCCTCCGCCATGTACTCACAGCTCCTGCTCTAAGCTCCAGCCTCACTGTGACTCCATATTGGATAAGCATTCAAAAAACTGATGGATGGATGCTTTTGGAGTAAGTGGTAGTAAGAAGGAATCATGTGATCACATTGTCTAGTTTTGCCCAATCACCAAACTTGCTGCTGGTCTTCAGGTTTTAAACAGAAGAAAGGAAGACACAGTGAAACGGCTCTGGACTATTGCCCAGGCTAAATAAAAAAAACAAAATGTTATCCATGGAGAGACTCTATACATATTTAAGATGCTAGGATCTCTGCAGGAGAAAGTGTCATGTTTAATAAAGACTGCTGTCCAAACAAAATGGACTTGACCCACAAAATAAATGACAGACAGACAGACAGATATCCCGATGGGGAAATTTGGCTTGGACTCCACAAAGCTTGACCCAATAGCATAAAAACACTAACCCAAAGGTACAAGGAATGTAAAAGGTGAAGCTGAACACAGCTCTGTAGGTTACTAAATCCTGAATTGTTAAAATGACATACTTAGGCCCAGCCTGGCGTCATGTGAAGTCTCACCTCAAACGTCTTGTGGTTAAAACATGAAAACCTGCATGTGTTAAACTCACAAAATGTATGCATTAGCTGTAAGCTTTGATGCTGTTAACAGGATTAAAGCGGACCAGTGACTCACTGAAGCGGCACATTGCAGAGGACTCATATATACATATACAGTATTTTAATGAAGTTGATGGAGAGACGGCTCACAAAATCTCAATTTATAAAGGAAAATTTAAGCCAAGTGCTGACTGACACAAGTATTGATCCACAGCCCTGTACTCCTTGCAGAGGCCAGACACTTAAAGGTACGGCACTCGTTAATGCAAGGCAACACAATGCCTAAAGTCTGGGGTGAGAGCCAGGTTTGAGTCCCGCTGGATGTGCGGCGTTGAGCGAGGTGGGTGCAGTGTCTGTGGGGAAACGTGTAAACATGCCAGCAGGTGTCAAAGCATTGGCCAGGTAATGTCGTGACTGAGGAGAACGGCCCTGTTTAGAGTCTCCACCCCATCCCCCCCTCTTCCAGTGCTCCTAAAACAGTGTTTCCTCAAGAGGCACCCAGAGATATTAAACATGATCACAGAGAGAGGAGGCTGGAAGTTAGGTTAAAAGACACAGGGTGTAATTCCAACAGAAGAGAACAAAACAAACACCCTACCAAAATCTTTTGGTGGGGGGGCTACCTGAGCCAAATAAACAAAAGGGACACTTCTCCACTGGTAACAACAGCTCCCCCCAAGCGTCTGCTTACAGAAAGCCATTCTGCCCTTAATTTCCTTCAGTCCCTAAATAATTAGGCACTTCCACTGATGGAGTTCGCAATCAGAGGCTAACAAGATCAGCTCCTCCCCCCTCGGGCTATAAAACTCTGCCCGCTCTATTTTTCACGTTTTACGGGGAGAAAACGATACATAATTCAAGTTACGAGGCGAGTTGCTGACAGATTTAACATTTTCATTTAACTTTACAGCCGCGGTCTGTTAGCGCTGTTCTTGCAGGGACGGCTTGGCGTGTACACCAGACCCTCGCAGTGTTCCAGGAGAGCATATAGGGCCCCCCTCCCCTCCCCTGCCCTGCCCGCCCGCCAAAATTCCCCTCTGGCACTGAGCTGAAGGCTGCCGGCGGAACTGACAATACGGATTCGCAGGGCCAGCAGGTAGAGAAGCTCTAAAGAGGGCAGCCATTAAGGCAGCATTAACAATGTACCCGTGGTCTCCAGCCATTAAGGATGACAAGGGGATTTGGGGTTTCATTACCACAACAAGCCTTAATTACCCATTGAAGTCAATATTTGGACAAGTCAAATACCCATTTGTCCCAGGGTTTTCAGCCGATAATTGAAAGGCATCCATTAAAAGTATATAAGCACGAGAAACTGTAATGAAGACCATGTGGTTTATTTAAGCCGTTAAAGAAATCATCCTTTTAGCAGGTTTCGATTAACAGTTTTTTTTTTTTCCATGATATTACAAATGCCTTGTAATTTTGGTACGCTGCAGGTGCTAAAGCCAGTTTAAGCATTTAAAGATTAAGTATGTATTGTGAGGTTTTGCACTGGCATGTATGGGCAGATGGAAATGAATTTAAATTATTGCAGCTGACAGATGGGGTTAGCAAAGTAAACAATATGGTCTTTTAGCCTACTTTGCTGTGGACAATTATGGCTTAGCGTCTTGTGACACGCTCCTGTGAGCGGGTTCCTGGTCCAGCTGGGTAATCTACCACTCAGTCCACATGGTGAAATTAATCAATGCAGTTTCTGATATCACCCCCCCCCCCCGGGGTGAGGAAGATGGTGGCTCTGGAGATGAAAATGACTCGTTTAAATGACCGGATGGAGATGTACGCCAGCCACTCACTCGCTTGTTGAATTTGTACAAGGCAAGAAAACACAGGATATGCAGGCAGCTGGCAAAATGACCAAACCATAGAAGAAAACAGAAGACAGATGCAGCCAGTAGGGGAAAAACAACACACAGTCCAGGCATTAACCTGCCCAGGAGAATAAATAGTTGATGAGGCCTTAATTAAAATTGCAAAGGAATTTAAAAAAAAAAAAACAAAACAGTTCTTATCCCAGAGACTAGAAGGACTAAGAGAGAAGAGGCCAAAGGTAGCAGCAACATATAGAAAAATGCAACAAAATGCGATGGCCTCACCTCACAAAGGCAGACCTGCTTAAAAACAATAACGGGAGGAGTTCTAGCTCTGGACAGATAGTAATTAAGGCAGCAGTGGAGACACAAACCACATGTTATCAGGAAAGAAATATCCACGTTTCTCCAAATCCCATCATGGCCTCCCCCAAAGGTTCAGAATCCATGGATTAGACAGATATAATTATGGCAAACTTAGAAAAGCAACCTGTGTTAAAACAAGCGACATTTATGTGAAATTAAGGGAAAGTGATATCAGTAAGAGCATGGTGGGGGTGGTGTTATGGTGAGAGATGTAGTCTCTAATCATTCTGGAGCCAGGGGTTTGATTACACGTATGCTGGTGTGGAAGTTGAACAGGTGGGTAGCGTGAGTAAGGCATTTATGACTAAACGGGGGGGGGGGGGGGGGGGGCACACATTAATTTTGTGATAGATGAAGACCTAGTTACCTCTTTTGCGGTAATTGCTCTATAACCCAAAGAAAACGGATATAATGACGAGGCAG
>JAACJT020000051.1:0-16754 GCA_009936485.2 Gymnarchus niloticus
ATGATTTTTCTTCCCATTGAGATCTGATGTGTTTTCAAAGTGTTCCTTTAATTTTTTTGAGCAGTATATATATAATAATGAATATACTATATATGCATTTATATAAAACATAAGCTGAGGATGTATAAGTCCGCAGCTTGTGTGCATGTGATGATGCAATAAATGCAACCCTATGATGTTGTCATCCATGCAGCAGTGCGAGGGGTAGCTGTTCTAATGGCAACGGGTGGTTGCAAGTTTTGTGCCGGGAGGATCATGTTTGGTCGATGGGATTTGGCAGTAATCCCCGGTATCCTTCGATGAGGCAGCCATCCTGATGCCATTTGCAACCAACGAAGCGTTTGTGCTTGTCGACAGCCCAGAGAACCACACGACCTCAAGCACCCACTTTTCAGTGGTTCTGGCGACTTCTGTTGGTTTCATGTTTATTCTGCATCCAGTGATACGACCAGTGATAACTGGCATGGAAGTAACATCAAAGTTTCAGCCAATACAAAGAGTTAAGAATTAGACACGGATTTAACACAACAAAGCATGCAGAAGCTCATCTGGCATCACTTTACTCTAAATCGCTCCAGCTTCTCTCTTGGGCCTTCTGTGAATTGAACGCAACTTCAGCAGTGGCTCTAAGGACCTTTAATACACCCAGGACATTTAAGGGAAGGAAATGAAGAGCGAATGTATTTCTGACATCTGAACAGGACGTATAACCCCGAGGGAGACAGGCGGCTCAGGTTGGTGTGCTCCTGTGGAGCATGTTCATGTTGGCGCCCTCTAGGGGAGTCTGTTCAACATAAACAGAACTCTGCAAGAACCCAGCTCATGCCTTGTTGCTTTCAGAGGTTGAGTTCATTTTTGGCTGTGTTTCTGTACAGGGCTGCAGGCTGCCTTGCTGTCGTTTTGACACCTTTAGGATGCCGGCATGGGGGCGCTCCACAGTTTCAAACGGCTGCGACTTCACATGGCTGGTCCCAAGTAAGAGAATGCAGGCCTCTGTGATCCTCCCACGTGCTGATCTGAAGGCCATGAAAGACTGTCCCCCTTGCCCAGCACACTCCGGGGGGGCTTGTTTGTGAGGGAGAAAGGAAGGAAGGAAGTACTATTTTGGAGGATAAACAGACAAGGCCACAGCAAACAAGCGTGAGACAAGGGGGGGAGCGAAGGCTGTCTGCAGATGGGCAGAGGGCAGGAAAACACAGGACTGGGGAGGGAGCTGGAGCCCAGCCTGCACCCTTCTCTGTTCCTCAGAGGCCTGTGGTGATGCACACCCAAGCTGCACCCACCCCCCCCCCCCCAAATCAATTTCCATACTTTGCTATTTCTATATGCTGTTTTATTGTGTATCAACAAATACACTATATCAATTTAAACTGAAAATGCGTAATAAATCACTTCTAATATTAAAATATTTGATATGAAATACAGTGGAAAACTGATTGCTTAACCAGTTAGGTTCAAAAATGGGCCAGCTTTAAGACATCAAATGAGCAGTAATGAGAGACTTCTGATGTTGGCAGCGATGGGATTTTGCTCCTGGGGGCCCAGAGAATGGCAGTAATAAAGAACATGGAGCTGTGGCCAGAGATTTCAGGTTTAATTGCCGGGAGGGGATCTTCTGTTGTACCCTATAAAAAGGTCCTTTTAACTTTAAGTGCCTGGCTAACAATCCAGCTGTACCCTGCACTGGATTTAAAAACGTACTTGGGTACAGATTTCTTTTCGGCAAAGAAAATACATCCATTGATGGCTGGCCATATGGTCAGAGATGGGACTGCTTGCATTTGTCCGAGTTACAGTGATTCGGAATGTCCTCTCCTCCAGAAACCAAACGCAAATAAGACTGGAAGGCATCAATAAGAACAGGAAGTATAACTGGAACCACCTTAGCGTGCTGCATGTTGTACTGTCCCATAACTGCTCATGTCGGATGGAACGGGAGGGTACCGGACCAGACAGAAATGAGCCAGGACCCCTGTGGCCAGTACCAGAAAGCACAGAGAGGAACAGAAGAATGGCTTTAAAGCAGGAACGGCCAGGATACCACATGGAGAAGGAGACAGAGCAAGAAAGGCAAAGTTAGTCATTGGAATGGGAAGGTATCTGAGAGCGGGTGTTAGAAACGCCAGTGAGAAGTTGGCCTGAGTATCTCAGCACATTCGTTTCCGCGTACAGGAAATTAACCTATGACAACAGCAGCCTACCATGGAGTCACACTCACTGTGGTCAGATTTCATCCCTTAGCCAGCCAGGCCTCACTGGACCTGCCTTCCAGTTTCTCCTCCCTCTGGTTTACTCTGAACAACATAGCAAGGCATCTGTGGATGGCCATTAAGGCTCCACATGGACTCCATACGAGGGTGCACGACAGGCTGGAAAACAACTGCAGTGTGTGCACAAGCTTTCAATTTAACAAGAAAAATAAAAACAAGCAGGCCAGGTCACGTGACACCAGGTCTCGATTTCCACAAAGTCCTCGAGTAAAGAGATGATTCTGGTGACCTACCAGGTCAGTTCACACTCAGCCACCCATGCTGATTCCAGCAGGGGGATGGGCTGCTTGTACCATGACCTGCTGGGAAAGTCAGGACCGGGGAAGTGGACACAGCAGGTGGCTGCAGCTGACCGCACACTTCACCAGCTCCCAGAGAGGACGGCAAGAGAATTTGCGAAAATGCTATGACTTCTCTGCATCCCAAAGCCATTCGAGCCTGCATGCCATCATCAGGAAACACAGAACTGATTTAAGGAGACACGTGTACATCCAGCCACTGGGACGCTGGCAGTGAGAGACAGAGGACTCTGCCAGAGAGGCCTGGATTCCACCCGCCTCTGGTCTTTTGGAGCTCAGGCACCTGATATGATCCCACTGCATAGCCGGTGGGCTGCAACTATGTGCCTAAGGTGGGTCTGGGTTTGCCCCCCCCACCCTGTACACCTACGGTGGGCCTGGGTTCACCTCCATGTCAGCATATCTTTATCAGCCGCTGTCTCATTTGCTGGGGTCACTGGTGCCTTTTGCCAGATAAGGGACATCAATAAACAAACAGGACCATCAGAAACAATGCTACCCTCCCACTCTGTGGGAAAGCGACTCTACCAGCTGTCCTTCAGGGGATGTGGAGACTCCCTGCTTATTTATTATTTTCCCGTTATCTGCACACAGTAACATCCTGGTACGTGCAACACAGTGTTGGGGGGGGGCAGGCAGGGGCTGCTGAGGGCTACCTAGGATCCAGGCACACACTTGTTTTGGCGCTGAGCGGATCACTGCTCTCAGAGAGGGTAAGGCAAGCAGACTGGGCCGGGTTGGGCTGAGGAACGTGTAGCTGAACGTGAAGGACATTGCTCCCCCATGATGGAAACTCCCATGCAGATTTGGAAGGAAACGTCCCACGAGCTCCTTACCAAGTCTCTCTCACTCACACACACACACACACACACACACATTGTTGCTCTTTACTATTCATATTAAATAACATCAGAAGCATGACACAAAACTTGGCACCCGGGCACATCATCACAGTTAAGATGAGCCTCTGGATCCTTCAGGGACCGGCCTCACTGTTGAGCCTCTGGATCCTTCAGGGACCGGCCTCAATGTTGAGCCTCTGGGTCCTTCAGGGACCGGCCTCACTGTTGAGCCTCTGGGTCCTTCAGGGACCGGCCTCACTGTTGAGCCTCTGAGTCCTTCAGGGACTGGACTCACTGTTGAGCCTCTGGGTCCTTCAGGGACCGGCCTCACTGTTGAGCCTCTGAGTCCTTCAGCGACCGGCCTCACTGTTGGTCTGTACCGGGGACGCCAAGGCCAATGGGAAGCAGGAAGATGTGTGACTGTCCAGCAGGATGCAGACTGGAATCACCACTAAGGCAAACGCGCATCATCAGCACAGGTACCAACGCCGGGGGGGTCAAATCAACAATCAGGAAACACTCAGGAAAATCTGGGTGCAGGAGCAGCCATATGTGCTTAAAAAGGAGGAGGTTTCTTTTTTTTTTATTACGAGCAACCAAACCCTAGCAGGACAGAAATCACATCCTCTTCCAACCTTGATAATCCTCTCAGCAGCAAAATGAAAAACAAAAAAACGGCAACAAAATGTCGCCACAGTTCTTAAGGCAAGAAGGTCTTCTCAGGCATGCTCTTCTGTTCAGGGCAAGGGCAGTGGAACAGGGCAGATGTTCCTTTCTGAGTCTTCCCTAAGGGGGCGGAATGTATTTTTTTTTTTCTCCCCCCAAGGTATTAGCTTTGATGTGTGACCGATGGAAGCCTGGATGACTCACTCTTCACCCACGACTTACTACTCACAGTGAATTTGGCTGGATAGAACCCGGCTGAAAGGAGGCTCTCTACCAGAAACACCTCTTCTAATCTGAGTAGCAACTCAAAGGCATTTTAACCAAATTAGTACTTCTCTTATGGAAGTATGCTACCCCACTACCCTGGCACATTTCTGGGACTGTGGAGTGCCACCTACAGTCCTGGAGAGGAAAGGCAAGCGATGTGAAACCTTGATAGACAACCCAAAAAATCATCTCTGGTCAGAATTCCTGAAAGAGCATCAATTCAGCAAAACCAACTCCACCATTTTGGCCGTAGCTCATCGTTTTCATTTCTGTCAAGCTCTTGCCTTTAGGAGGGGATGGGAGGGGGGAACAGTGACCTCATTAGGAGAAAGTATGTCTTAAATGTTTGCACATGTGGAGTTTGATACTATTTGCAGTCACTGAGAGGCAGAGCAGGCCAAGCCTTTAGGGACGTCCTCTTTTCCCAGATAATCTTCCAGATGCGTTTCCTGAAACAGGCCAAGTGAAATCGCTTAATGCTCTTCTATAGCTTTCAGATGTTCAGGCTGGGAAGAGAGGAGGAGGCAGGGAGAAGAGCTGGACGTGCAGCCGATGCAGAGCAGAAAACAGGCTGGCCTGGCTGCGCAGTCACATTGTAGGAAACATGGTAAGCGCTCCTTCCACTGACCAAGTCAGAATGTAGGGTCTCACACTGAACAATCCAATCACCTACTGGGGGGTGGGGCTGAACTGGGCTACACTGGGGGGGGCAAGGGGACAGACTTCCATGACAGACCCTCTCTCTTCTAGACACTACAGAAGCCCCTGGACCACCCAAGCACTGAGTTGAGGAGACCCCCACACTGGCAGATTCTCACTTTTATTGAAGCCCCTTCTCGTCTGTTACACAGTGGAAGTGGACACGGCTGGTCTCGAAACACTCACTTATGATATACTGGCCAAGCCGCGTTTGCGGGTATCTTTGCTATGAATTCTGGGTATTTACACAACACCCCACTTTCCTAATTATAAGCAGTCTATCATACATACATATGAGAAACAATTGCCGATATAACGGAAATATACATTACATACTTGTACACAATTATACACACACATACATACACTTTTCTTAGAGGTAAAAATGCTTATTGTATTTAAAAAAATGAATTAATACAAGATTTATTTCATTTTCATGTCTAAGAATATAAGGAAATGGATGAATTGTATGCTTCAGGCACTTTCAATAGTTCAACTTGTGCAGGAGCTACACAGGACACCTCAGACTGAACGCTTTTGGTCGGCTCTCATTATCGTGGGTACAAAAATAAAATTTGGTTGTTCAGACAATAAACAAAGGCCAGTCTTTCCAAAGCAGACAGCGGGGATGAGGATCAGCAGAGCCTTGGAGGGTGAGGGCACATAGGGGAAAGACTTCTGTATGTAACCCTTGACCCAGTGCTGCCATCAGAAGGTCGCCTGCTGTCCAGTCGATCCTCTCGTCAAGACAGCGTGAAAACGGTGTCCTGGTGCAGCACGGGACTCGGGGTGCTTCGCCAGTCACTCGCGCACTGTCCTTCTATAGGCAAGCCTGCAGGGTGCCAATAATGCAGGGTCTAGTTCATATTTGGGCTGCCTGTACTGTACGCAGAGCCCCACACATAGGATACCTGAGCTATTTGAACCCGTGTACATACAGGGCAGCCGTCTGAAGCTCCTGACCTCCTGGTCGCCTTTCCGACTGCACCCCAGGTAACGTGTGAGGAAGCAGCCATGTAGGAGACCCCTTCTTGGGGAAAAGGCGGTCCTCCTAGAGACCCCATGGCTCACGCTGGCCCAGACCAGATCGGGGGCCCTTCACTGGGGTGAAAAGGAGAGCCGATGGACCACACAGAGGCCGAGGGGCAGGCATACGGCCCCTGCTGGCTGGGACCTTTGGTGACAACCTTGGGGCTGAAGCAAAGGGACATCACAGGAGCCTGTTGCTGCTTGTTCTTTATTTCCCCACAGTCCTGTCATTTCACAGATTGTACGACGCCATTATCTACAACTGCAACACCTTCTGTGGAGGCATTCAAGTCAAAACAGACTGTTTCCACTGACATCTCTTTAAGTTTTAGAAATGCCCCTGTGAATTTATGCACTCGACGCAGACATTTAAATTTTATATTCTCCCTTTGGGATATATTAAGCAAACCGAAAGGACATGTGACCTCAATAGAGGGAACATTAGTGGAAGCCGAGATCAGGCAGAGGTTTAACCTTCTAGCTTTTGGGGGCATTAAACTATTTGACAGGAGACCCTAAACGAAGCACCTTTTCTCACTGGCTGGTACGGAGACCCTCACACCATTCCTTGGCTTCTCTCTCGGCTAACTCTGCGCCACAAGCTAAACAGGAAGTCCGCTTTACCGCCGGACCATGTCTGCAACACCAAAACACCACCCTCGGTCTCTTCAACGTACGTTTCGGTTTGTAGAAGAGGAAAAAAACATAACAGAACAACAACTTTGGATATTAAACATTACAACTTAATACAAGTTTACTATTATTACAGCAAAGGCTGTCTGTAAAAAATAAATCACAAGTGAGCAACTTAGATTATACATAATGGCAGCTTATGTAGTCATTTTGGCTTGGATATGGTGAAAACAGTACTATGCAATCAAACCATGTTGGCAGCTTGCTTCACCTTCTGAATCTTCCACCAGAAGCACAGCCTGACACACACACACACACACACACACACACACACACACACACACACACACACCCCAATACAGGTTAAGTGTCATAGGTAAATCAGAGTTCTGCTTTCTCATGTAAAATAGCTCGGTGACATTTAGGGAGTGATGGTCCATTTAAGTGCCTTGGAGTACAGGAAGGAACCAACTGGATCTTTGATTGGTATGCAATGGCACATTAACGGGGTATGGGCTTAACCCACACATAAGAAGAATTAAATTCAAGTTCATAAAACAAATCAGTGTAAAGAATACTATATAAAGTACCAGTTATAGATGAATGAATAGTTAGTCTGTAACGCCTGATGCAGAGAACCCTGAGGGGACAGGCCAGGCTAGGGGGGCTTCTTTCTCCATTGAGAATGTCCGGTTCGAGAACCGTGAGCAAGACATCTTCCGCTGAGGCTCTCTTACAGCCCCCGTCAACTCTAACCAAACATGGACATGGGACAACCGAGGGAGCGGGAAGGTGGCACCAAGCCCACTCAGCCCACGGCCTTGTGCTTGCCCCCACAGCAGTGACAGGCCACGCCGCAGCGGTGGCACAGACGCAGTGGCACGTAGCAGCACATGCAGGGAGCCAGGAGTGAGAGGCCCACCAATGCCAGCCAGCGTAGGCAGAAGCGCTCATCTGCAGTGTCGCACGAGCATGGGTCCGAGTAGTCACCCTCGGGGTCTGACAGGCAGTGGTACAGTAGGCTGTCAGCACACCACATGAAACTGACCCTGTGGATGCAGGTCCGGATGGGGTCAGGCGCGTCCTGGCAGCGACCCCGCCCATTCTCCTCGTGGTTGAACATGTCCTGGCAGTACACGCACCGCGACCTCTCCCCCTCTTTCTTCTGCACCTTCCGATTGCTCTGCAGGGGGTGTGGCTGAGTTCTAACTATGCCCACCCGCCTCCCAGAGAGTCCGCCCTTCAGGTCCCGGCGGCCAAAGTCGGGGTCGGGGATATAAGGGTAGTTGTAGTCGTGCTTGGATGGTTCGCTTTTGGCAAAGTGCACGTAGGAGTCAGCATCATCACCCCGGATGAACTTGCCGCGGTCTCCCGCATGCCGGTAGTCCTCATAGCCCGTCAGCCACGTCCTCTCCCGGGGGTTGATGCGTACGATCTCCTCATCTTCATCCTGGAAGCTGACGTGGCGACCGAAAGTGGGCACTGGCTGAAAGGAGAGGAGTAAGTGGAGACAGACAGCAAACAAGAGGCCTCATGAATTTATGTGGGAGATGAGCGAGTGAGGCACACTGCTGAGTCCTGTCTGCTTAATTAGACCAGATCATCTGCCGGAATCGTACCGTCTCGAATGCAGAGAGAGGCTTCTGCAAGCACATTTCTGCCAAGATGAATGCAGAATTACTGCCAAATAACTAAGGCCGTATGTGGTCTTTGACCATGCAGCCAAATGCACGTCAGGGACAGGATGTGTCGATTGTCGAGTTATCTGTTAGCGTTCAGTACTTCAGCAAATAGCCCTGGAATCTGCTGAACTTTGAATGCCGTTTATGTTCTTGAACACAATAGAAGCCATAAACAAAAACTCACCTTTCACCCAGTCACACCCCCCACCTCTCTGATTGGCTGACTAAAGGCACACGGTACACACCCAATACTATATCATTTTAAGATGTTGGCCACACCCCTGTCAGGTGGGGGGGGGGGGTGATTCACCCTGTACAAAATGAAGGTTTGTGGAGGTAATACAGCTAAGCAAAGAAAACAGCAGACCTATAAAAGTTACAGCTAAACCTTCACATCAGCATTACATGGTCAACCCAAAGTCAAGTGACACGCGCCATAAGTACTTAAAAAATACTCACTGATCAAAATACAAAATGTTTACAAGGCTCGTCATACAAGCCAGAATGATCATATGCCTACAAAAGATTTTTTCCTAATTATGGATCACTGCTCATGTGCATGAGATGTTTGGCACCTGACACATATGACAAAGTTTGCAAATATGTTGATACAGCTCATACTTTATGTGTTGCCAAGCAGAGGGCAGACAGGTTGCGCAAAAAAAAAAAAAAAAAAATGGTAAGGCTTTCACAACCTAAGGAAGCAGAAGTAGCACCCCCCCAAAAATGACAAATTTGGCACATTCCAGAGCAGGGAACACACGGCCAGCACCCACCTGATCCAGGAAGCAGTGCTCCAGGGCCCTGTGCTGGTGATGGAGGTGGATGCAATGATGCAGGCGGGGCTCGCAGAAGCTGGGGGGGCTTAGAGCCTGCACAAAGTGCTCCTTCTTCTGGGAGGAGTTGGAGGAGCTATCCGTGGCATTCTGGGGGGGGCATTAAATACAGAGAGAAAAAGAGAAGCCACGCTCTAACTATATGGCGTAGAGTGGCACAACTGCCTGGCTCTCGGACAGGACAGCTTTGAAAGAGGACAAGATGGCGGTAAAATGAATCACTGGGACAGTGGGTGGGAAGGTCACGGAGAACAGGAAGACAGGTTCAGAGGCCAGCTGACCTAATTAGGCTGCTTGAGGATGAAAAACATTACATGTGATACAATGATGGCATTGACCGCGGGAGAGGAGCCACATCCCCCTGCACTAGGCAGGGTGGGAGAGTCCTGATGTTTCTCCGTTAACGCAGGGGCTGCCTGTGCATGATTTATAAAGAATCCCCCCTCATGTTCTGCAACAGCCCCCTCCTCCAAAATGTAATTAAACACGCTAAGACCACAAGATTTATAAAACTGTTCCCCCCGGATATTAGGAGGGGCTTGGAGGGGAGGGGGAGGGGTTAAATTAAGCCAACATGATTTAGAATTGGCTGCAGAACAGACGAGCCAGAAAAGCAGTCAGTGACATCACCACCCAGGCAGCCGGGGCGCACGTATAGCGCAGTTCGAGCAGCATACTGCGTTTCTGGCTTGCAGCTTTTTGTTTACTTTGAGATCTCTGTGACGACTGTCCTCCTGACAGCTCTGCTGTGAGGTGACTCCAAACAGGCGTCAGGGTGGCGCAACCGCAGTATTAGAAACACATTGACTGCTTCTCGCATAATCAATGCTCTAAGAAGTGCTTGACGCAGCAGCTGACTTGCAGCACAGAAGCAATGCAGCCTGGTCACCATTAAAGATGGACAGGTTTAAATGATGGGAACATCAGAGAGCCGAGCTTTTGGGTTTTCCAGAAAAGCTGACACACTCCTTTACTCCCTTGAGGGGTGACCTGAAGGGGCACGGTCCCTTGGAAACCGGCTACACCTCCAACTTGATCAAGAGATCTTCCATCCTTCTGAAGACCATGACTCCCCTAATGGAGACCTGACACAGAGATGGCAGACCCCTCTGACAGTCCTACCCTCACAGTCCATGAGCAGTCTGGGAGTTCATGGACCGCTGACCATCTTCACATCCCAGGATCCTGGTCGCGTTCGAGGCCTCATCTCCCACACTACCAAAAAGAGAGGCAGCCGACACCAGAATACCAGATCCACAACCCATGTGGGACAATACTATTACAACCAACTAAAACCAAAAATGATAACCTCGCGGAATTATTCTGTTCTGTGACATTAACAGCCCTAAAAGATTAAAGAGTTGACACCTGGGGGCAGTGATTTCAGCTACATCCTCCCCACTTTTTCTCCATCCTCACGGCAGTCTGTCACCCTGTTTCCACATGGCAGATACCTGTGTGGGGGATCCGTGTAACAAACTCATGTGCTCCGAGTCTGTGATCCTACATGCCCCCAAGGTGCATGGGGAAACTGTCACTCCCCCAAGCACGAGGAACTCTTTACTAAACATGAGAAAGACAGGTGACGGAGACAGACGGAAGACTGGAGTCCGAACCTTCTGCTTCTCAGTCTTCACGCTCCACAAACACCTGCTAATTCCCATTGGCTATTTAAGTGCGACTTGATGGGAGGCAACGCCAATAGGAAGTCCTCAGAGACACGTGTGAACACCCTGGACATGCGTGCATATACACAAAGCTCATTCATAATTGACTTTTATGTGCTCCATTACGGTCCATGAACGGTCGAGCACGTGGGTCTTTGTACCCATACTACATTTGTCAGTGCACATATACGTTTGCGGTTGGCGGCGAGGATATTCCACCAGACCAGCAGAGAGCACATGTTGTCCTTGCGGAATGAATGAAATTTTAAGCAGAATGTTGCGGCGGAAGTCTCAGCAACACTCACACAATGACAATCAAGAGCAGGCTGCTTTTGCTTCTGTTGGCATGAGAAGATGAAGAAAAAAAATGTCAGAGGATAGTGTAATGAATACGGTAATAACGATGAATACTCTCTTCGTCTGTTCCATCTTCATTGATTTCTGACCTTTTAAAGAAATTTCCAGCAGTACACCAATTAATTCCTTATACATGTGCAGTTAACCTGCAAAATGTCCGCTAGATAGAAAATCTGAGCTGCATGCGCAGTGCACATGAACGTCCCTGGGCCGTGAGGGTGCACGGAAAAGCGAAGTATGAATGGGCCTGTAGACAACACGAGAGGCAGTGTCATGTTCCCTTAACTGTAATGTGACAAAACACCTCCATCAAACAGCTTTTTTTTTTTCTTTGGGGGGGGGGACGACTAGGACTTACGCACAATTAAATCTCTATGCCATCTAGACTGTGTCAGATTTGCTTTCTTCACACAGCTGCACACCACTCTGTGCGTGTGTCGGACCACACAAGAACCGAACGGAACCAAACACCCCTGGACCTCAAAAAGGCACAGGCATGAACCAGCCACACATGCGTCTCCAAGCTCTTTAAAGGGGACAAAGGACTGAATCCACACTCCCCTCCGGGGCAGTAAATCAGTGTGGCAGTTAGCTAGGAAGCAGCTGCTAATGATAGCTTTACTGGCGAGAGCAGGAAGTGACCTGTTGACCTCGCCTTCTGCCCCCCGTCTCCTGTGACGGTGAAAAAAGGAAGGAAGGGAGTCAGGAGCCAAGCGTCAGGGGAGTCTGGTCAAAACACTTCAGGAAACCACACCCCCCCCAGCCCCCAAGGCCACAATGCCAGCACTGCACCGGTCATCACTGCTCAACAAAAGGATGTCATTTCCACAACACAGCAGCCAAACAAACAACTGCTGGGCGTCAGGTGCCTGATTTACTTTTTTTTTTTTTGGGGGGGGGTGGCGCATTAAAGGGTCATTTACTCACATTTAAAAAGGAAATAAAAAAAAGGAAATGAAACAGGAACATAAGGAAGCGGGACAAAGCGTTCTTGAAACTTTTTACAAACACCGAGTTTTTATTTACGGTGTTCAGCTCACAAACAACACTGGCACATATGTGTCGTTCATGCGGCTGCCCGTAATGCTGCTGTTCATCCTTCATCAAGCACTAATCTTTCAGGCATAAAAACCCTGTCAGCTGACGCCTTCCTGTCATGGCGGGGGTGGGGAGGGGAGAGAGACAGGGAAGTTTGAGAAGACAGACAGCGGACTCACGGTGAAAACGTCATCGTCGCCCAGCTCCGCCTCATTCTGGATCGTCGAGGATGACGTCGTGGACCCTGGAAAATTGTCAGGAAGTAGATAGGTGCTTATAATTATTATTGTATTTAAAGCTGCACCTTCACTACAGCAAAAACTAAGAACACTGATATTGTTTTAATAGTTTATGGATGAAACCAGAGAACGCGACCATTACATACATTTTTGTGCTTAGCTGACTCACCATAGAAAACGGCATGTTTCACACCTCTACACAACAAACTGTTTACCGAGTCCATTTGGGAGAGGTTTCCAAGGGCGTATTCAGTCTATAACTGAACTTTGAACCTAACACCATAAAGGTGTTGGGGTCCAAGGTACGAAATGACGTCAAGGATGCAATTCATCATCCTGGGGGGGTTGGGCTGAGTCTCCTGACGGAGACGCATCACATGGATGGACTGACTGCCTTTACCACTCGACACGCCAGCAAGACATACACGTGTTACATGGTTAGCCCAGCATGACTATTCAGTGGACGACCCGCTGTCAGTGGGTTCGTCCAAAAACTGCCAGACATTACATCCACTAATAATTCGTGTGTTCCCGGAACATCAGCTTCAGCTGCCAGGGCCTCTCCATCAGGAACACATGCACAATCTGCTGTCCAGCCAGATTGATGAGGAAAAAGGAAAAAAAAAAAAAAGAACTCTTAAGACAGACCGCCCCAGCAGGCCCAGACCGGCCTTTGTTTTCCAATTAAATCCAGACTATTCAGTGGCCTGCAAATTACTTTAGGTGTACAATCCATTTGTGTAATCAAGTTTCTCTGAAAATGATTCAGGATTGGTATCAAATGTGTTGCATGGATAAAATAATTTTGAGTTTGGGGGCCTTAGGAAAGGTGATTTTAAGTCCCGTGAACTTCACGCACCTCGGTGTTAATTACCCACCTAAAGTCCCCCCTGTATTTCAAAAGGTCTGCAGTTGTACCACTATGGCTTGTATAAGCATCAGCATCACACACAGGTTACCGGGGGGCTGGGGGCAGACAGACTAATGACTAAGCAATCTAACAAAGTAAACCCCAGAACACAAAGCGTAAAATCCTGGGGGGAATGCCCAAGGAGAAAGGGGCTCCAGTCTTTCGGCAGAATGATGTTGTCGCATTCTTTTTGAAGTCCTTGTGTTTCCATTTAGGGGGGAGCTTGATTGTGGTGGGGTTCAACGGGCCATACTAAATGAGGAACAGAAAGGGGGGGTGGGGTGGAAGCAGGGAGAGGCAGCTGGCTGTGGACCAGCACAAACGGGTCTGAAGAAAGGAACAGTAATGGACGGAAACCCACTAATGATTTTGGGGTGACGAAACCACACTCGCACATAAAAGAAAAGGGGGCTTAATCAATGATTAAAACTGAACGGTAGACCCAGAGATACGAGCTTTCAGCCAGCCAGCATCAAACATGGAAAAGCTCAGCCTGGAGGGCAGTTCCCATCTGCACACAGCCCCTTCTCTTAGTTAACGGGTTTGTGGTGGGGTACCACTGAGGGGCGACACCTTCCCAACGACCCTCGATGAGACATTGAGTCCAAGGCACCTCAGAGTCATGGCAGGGTCCAGCTCAGGGGTGCTGCAGGAGAGGGTGCCCTAAAAGTTAGCCCCGGAGCTAAGGGAGAAGGCGGACTTACCCTCCGTAAGGTCGGCGATGGCCTTCCGCACGCCCCTGTCAAAGGCCCGCGCGTCGGCCGGGCTCTGGAACGTCAGGCCACACTTCTTGTTGTCCACCCGCCAGTGGTGGAAGGTGGGCGTGGCCTTGGTGTAGATCAGGTCCTTCTTGAGGAGACACTCCAGAATAACCTGTTGGGGGGAGAGGATGGAGGTTAACCCTTTCAATGGCATCATATTCACCTGGAACTGGAATCCAAGAGTCTGGGCGTACCTGGCTGGGCTTCTGACCACAGTGCCAGCCGATGAGTGCTTAGAGTCACCACTGCAGGAGAACCGATTCTCCTAGCTGCCCCATAAATTATAATGCACAGAACATCAGGCTGAAAACCACATTATCACTAATCCTTGGGGGGATGTGGTGGCTCAGTGAGAAGCACTATGGCCTGACACCTGCAGAGTTGGGGGTTTGACTCCTGCCTCCAGCCTGTCTGCAGTAAACATGCTCTGCACCCTGTGTAATGTGGATTTCCCAATTCCCCGTAATATGTGTATGTATGTGTGTGTGTGTGTGTGTGTGTGTGTGTGTGTGTGTGTGTGTGTGTCCTGCAGTGACCTGCCCTGCCGTCCAGGGTCTCCCCCTGCCTTGTGCCCTATGCCCAACAGGATGAGCGGTTAGAAGATCTATAGATAGACCATTTAATCCATTTAGTCCAAATACAGCTGGATAATTATTCGGCCTGTCCAACAATCAAAACGGAAATGAGAATGATGATTAAAATAAAACGAGAAGGGAGTCATTTAATGACAATAAAGAGCATTCAGAGTTAATCAGTCAATGGAATTCAAAAACAGACAATGATAACGCACACGGCTCGTCCAAGGGAGGGCCTTCAATACTTGACAGACCTCTGCCATCTACGGATGTGAACTGATAAGATAAAGGGTCACTCAATATGACCCCAACTGTACTTTGGTGTGAGATGTCAGCGCGAAGGGTCATTAAACAGGAGCCTCTCACGTTTCCAAGAGAGGTGTCATGTGAGCATGGTCATGACAGCCCCTGACAGAACTGCAATGTATGATTGGTCTCCTGGCAGAGGACTAGCATGAACTGCACTGCTCATGAGATCCTGGGAAGCCACGTGCTGCGAGGGTGCAGGAAGGATAGAGGGGTAAGGCAGTGTGTGAAAAGCAGAGGAGGTAGGGAGGAAGGCGGAAGGCGTGGAAGTCTAAGACAGATTGCAAGGCAGCAAAGGGCAGAGGGGGTGGGGGGGAGGTGTAGGTTAAAGGGTGAGGGGGTAGGGCGGAGGGCATAGGTCAACTCTCTTCCCGGTCACCTGAGCTCACCTGCTTGTCCTTGAGCCTCTCTCCCAGGATGATGAAGTCACTGCGGCCCATCAGCTCGGTGGGCAGCACCTTGCAGACCCCCACCCGGCTCAGACCCCCACCCTCCAGGGCCAGCCAGCCACCACTTGAGTCGTCCCGGGTCATGACCACCGCTTTGACGCGTACGATGTAGCTGTCACTGTATGTGAGAGACGGGGGGGGGAGTCGGGGGGGTTAGGAAAAGGGCAACGGGGTAGAATTGGAGAGGAGGGAAGGGCCAGAGAATAGCTCTGGGGAAGCAAGGCTGGACCAAGAGGTCTGTCTGGGTGCCCCCAGAGACCCAGTCATCCTAGCCCTCACCACATACAATCTGAGAACTCCCCTGCTAAACTCAAACCCAAACTCTACTGAGGAATAGCTGCTGGCCAACCAACACCTGTCCCCTCATAAAGATTTACAGGAAGCCCTTAAAGCAGTGGCTTGTTCTACGAAGTCAGCCGGACATTTAGATGAGGTGCAGACCACGGAAAAACACCCCCCAGGGGAACAGCAAGCCGAGATGGGGCAAAGAATTTTGCACTCGACAGACTGGCTAGGTGTGAGTAGTTCTACTGGTCAATGGCGTGGGGTTCATCTCCCAAACGTTCAAGACTTCAGTGAGTGGTCTGTGTGGTGGTCATTTAACAAATATAAAGATACAAAAATTCATTGATAAATTTGTGCCTCTGAAGCTTATGTGGAAATCTCTCTGCATACAGGTCAAAATATACAAGCCTGCTGTTATGGTAGCACCACCCTTTCTAAGCAGAAAGTCAGCATGCACGTTCTTTTTGTGAGTAAATAATTGACCAAGGCAGGGAGAGGCACTGAGGGTGCAGCTCAATGCTTGGCCGCTCCTCAACTGACACACACCCAGGTACCAGAAGAGGCCTGACATGCAGTGTAGACACCAGAGGAAGGCCCAGTGCAGGCCCAGGCAATGGACGACACCTGGCTGTCACAAAGCTTTTCTCCGCTAGACTTATATGTGCTCAGCTGGCCTGAAGTCATTTTCGGTGTCTTTGAGGATATGGGGGCACAGGGGGCTGCAGGTAACTGTGTCACCAAAAGGTTACCGAGAGCAGAACACCATTTGTGAAAAGTGACGCTCTGCAGAAACAGACACTTGGGGTTTTTCAACCACAATGCACAGCCAAGCTCCCTGGAGGGGGGGGGGGGGGGGGGGGTGTAAATTTACCCAGTTATTGTAAAAAGGGACACTTACACAACACCCCCCACTAACACCCTTGTGAAAAACCCCTCAGTGGGGA
>JAACJT020000051.1:21999-37037 GCA_009936485.2 Gymnarchus niloticus
TGGGGTGGGGGGGGGTGGGGGGGGGGGGGTGACGAGGGGAGCGGGGGCGGGGTGGGGGGGGGGCGGGCGGGGGTGGGTAGGCAGGTGAAAATTGCATGTAAGTGTATGACAAGCACCCATCCCACTTTGGCACCCCTTTCCCCATTTGCCAGGTCCGAATTCATCGAATTCAAGAGAACTCCTCCCCTCCAACTGCCACATTCAAGCACCCCCTATGCCTGGCAGAAGGCAAACTCACAGCGATCCTCTTCAAAACAAACACACAACTGCTTTGTGTGTCAGTAAAATTTCCCAGGGAAATATCACCATACATTACTTCCTCTTATGGTCAGTCTCAGAAAAGCTTGGGAGACACAAGTGGGGATAGCGGCGGTCTCTGAGGAATCATTTCGATACCCAATCTGTGCCAAATGAATAATATAGTGTCTGAAAAATCATCCAAAACAATATACGGGAATTTACCAATACAATAATACCATCAACTATGAAGGGATTGTGTTATGAAAGTTTGTTTCTAAGCTGGTTTCTAAGAAATTGGAATGCATTTGCATTGAATTGATGTTATAAACAAAGAACATATCGCCAGTCAGACCCTCAGGAGACTCTTTAACCCATTAAGTCGCTGAAATATTACACAGTATTTTAGCCATACAAACTCTCTATGGCCATTATGCCAATTTTGTTACCACAGTGACAGGTCTTCCTCTGCAGTGAGTTTCTAAAAACATGCAGTTAAGAGAATCGGTGGCACCATTAATTTGCCCTTAGCATGTGACTGTGTGCCCTAGGATGGCCTGGCATACAGTCCAGGGGGGAGTCCCCTGCCTGATGATAGGCCCCTGGTCCGCTGAGACCCCCGCATTAGGCAGTAACACCTGCATTGTCACTAGCCTGCATCTTGTGGATTAGAAAGAGAACAAACAGTCAGGTCAAGCTGGGAGATAGGCCATTCTTCCACAGAAACCTTAATCGTTTCCAGTCTGGTTAAGACCATTTTGGTTATTGACCTCGTACTTGTGGAATCAAGAGGACTTTGATAAAGAAAGCCAGCTGGACGGCAAACAGGAAGGGGCCAGGAGGTGAGTGATGGGGACAAGGGCGGCCTTACGGCCTACTTTCTTCACGAGCAAGGTGAGAAAAAAAAAGAAAAAGAAAAAAAAAAAAAGAAAAAACATCCATCCATACAGCCCATTCCAAAGCTGGGGTGGCATTCCATAGCTGGAAAAAAACACACACACACACACACACACACACACACAATGGGCAAAATGGGTTGTATATGTCTCGTAGCCAGAAGGTCGCAGGCTCAAGTCCCACCATTAGCAAAAATTGCCCAAACGACCAGTGAGTCCTCCAGCAAGGCCCTTAACGCCAATACTGCTCCAGGGGCACTGGATTAATGGCTGACCCCGCACTCTGACCCAAGAACAAGATGGGATATGCGAAAAACACATTCAAATGCACTGTGGGAAATGGTACAGATGGCAAATGAAGTTTTAATTTCATTCATTAAAGAAGCTACCTAGCCTAACAGCGCATGTATAGACGGCAGAAGGAAACTAGTATAACATGCAGGAACATGCAAACTCCAGACACAGAGCAAAAGCAGGATTCAAACCTACAACCCTGGAGGTGTGAAACAACTGCACTAGCCACTGCACAGAAATTACCTCTTCTACCAGGGGACTTTTTCAAATTTTGGGAACACAGTGCTAACTTGACTTTCGGTCACTTAGGAGAAAGTTCCTACAGCACAGAGAAGTGAACTTTTCAATAATTTGGTCACCTGGGACTAACAGTTTTAATAAGAACAAAGAAACCATTGTGTTTCTAGGAAAATTGATCAAGCATATTATAGAGCAAACTGATCCTGGTTGGCTGTATTCAAATCATTGTTAAAGGGATCCCTTGAACTAGTCACCATTACCAAGTAAAGACAACAGAATTCATAATTCAGTAATCCCAGAATATACTGACAGAAAAACAAAATGAAATCAAGAGTAGCAAAAACACAGTTTTATTGTGACAGCACTTAATACGCAAGACCAGCAAAAGGAATATTTTTTTGTTATCCAACTCGGAGTTATATTTAAGATAGGAGTACATTTTAAGCAAGTGATGTTATAGGCCTAACTTAATATCTTAATAAAATATTTGAGTTTTTTTTAGATGTACTTGCATGGATAAAGGTGGAAGGATATATTTATGTATTTTGTGCCCATAATGACTGCAAAAAAAAAACGTTTAAAAGAGTCTTCACATGTATTGTTCCCTGCCTGAACAGTCCGACCACAACAAGCCCCTTTTAATGAATGAATTTCTCTTTGTTTGCAGGGAAGTTTATGCACCAAGCCAACACTGTTAATTAAGGACACCAAACACAGGCCAGGCGTTTACACAGCAGGAAGGATGCAGACTTGCCGGTTGTTACGACACACTCCAGATGCCGTCAGCAGTCAGGCCCGATCGAGCAGCAACAATCCGTAGCTCTACTGTCTGATGGGCGTCCCGGATACATATGCCTGACAGAAAAGCCCACGCATGTATGCGTCTTTCACCGCTCCCAGGACAGGATGCCACCAACACAGGCGATTTTAATTTACATGAGGAAAGTTCAGCTCGAAAAAAGGCCTATAATTACCATTTCCACTTTGAAATGAGAAATAAGCAGAACCCATTTCTAAAGGCGAGTTCTGAACTCTCAAGGCAGATATTTAACATCACACTTTGGTAAGCAAAGTTGACAGACAACTGTGGCTTAGGTGTGACTCCTTGGGATTGCAGTCTCTGTCTATATTCAGAAGGTTACAGGTTTGACTCCCATGCCTGGCAATGTGTCCATATCACCATTGGGCCCTCGAACAAGGCCCTTAATCCCAAAACAACTCCAGGATCACTGGATAAATGGCTGACCCTGCACTTTGACCCCAAGCTTCGCTCTCACCTGTATGTGGGGGTCTGTCATTGAGAGAAAGAGGGGATATGCAAAAACCACATTCCAAAGTACTTGTACTAAAGGGTAAAGTTTTGTTTCACAAAACCACTGACCTCCTTACCCTATAGATCTTCACAGAGAACATACGCGGGCCAGCAGGAGAAACCTCATACACTGTCAGCATACTTTCAGCAGACTGTTTCTATTGTTACTATGAAAGAGTAACTTAAACAAGCAGATGCACCTGGAAATTTCAGATAATCTGCCAGCATTGCTTTCACTGAAAGTTTGACAGGCATCCTTGTACAAAGTCAGAGGGCCCACATAAGCTCTGACACCACCCACTTCATGTTCCACCCTCAGGGACTGCCTCCTCAAAGCCCCCCGCCCCCCCCCCCCATTGTCAAAGTTGGGTAGATACACATTTGGAAAACTTGTGGCGTCCTGCAGAACCATGCAATTTGACACTAGAGGGGAAAATTTCTGAGATGTACTTCATTCAGCCACAAAAATAGAGCTGTATGTGAAAGGACAGGCCAAATCAAGTAGCAATAAGACTGTACACAAGCCCTTGCTAGAAACTCAGGCACACGCTAAACCCGTGCCTCGCACTGACTTTGAACTGCAGAGGCAACATGTTACTTCAACAAAAGCCAGGATTTGAAAACCAATTGAGAGATATTCATCTCCAAGATGTCTAGTGGCCCTTAATAACTCTAAACTCTTCGATAATGTAACACACATGGCGCAGCCAAGCATGAAAAATTCTCAGCTGCATTCTCTTACATGCTATATTGCTACAATAGAGGGCCGTGATGCCAGGACCAGGGGCCTGAAAGGAACCACCCGTCACCATCCAGTTGGCGACAAGAAGCAATGGGCAACCAATACAATGATACAACTCGGAAAGTAGGGTCCTTCTCAGCAGACTGACCACTGACCACAGTCCCACAATGCACAGCAATCCCCGGGGGTGGGGGGGCACTATATTAGCGGAAGGTGTTTCGTGCAAATTAAGTTTCCATTTTACAAAGGAAAACAGAAAATTTAGAAAAGTAAAGTTTTCACTGAACCTTAAGTAAGAACATAGGCCTATTTATTGTGAAACGTAAATAAGACAATATAACTAAAGGCAGGACACACAGCACTGTGAACAACGGTACACAACGGTACCATAATGTTTCCAGCAGATAAAGCAGTACAGGTGTTCTTAATGCTTCAGTCTCATTTTCCAAGGAACTATTTCTGAGAGGAAGGAAAGAAGGAAGGAAGAACTCCCAGCTAGCTTGCTGGCTTGCTTTAGAATTGGTTTTGGCCTACACACACAAACACACTCCCACCCACACACACAGTAACCAGGGATCAAGACGAACGTGCTCAGACGTCAAGGACTTCTATGGAACTTCAATTATTAGGGTGACAGCACCATTACATGATCTCCATACGGCTCAATTTTTGCACTATGAGAGGAAGTTCAGAGACAGTTTGATACAGATACAAGGTGGCCACATCATTCGGTACACCTGTTCAGATGCTTGTTAAAGCAGATATCTAATCAGCCAATCGTGTGGCAGAGACTGAATGCTTTTGGGCATGCATACATAGTCAGGAGGATCTGCTGAAGTTCAAACCAAGCATCAGAATGGGGAAGAAAGGTGATTTAAGTGACTTTGAACGTGGAATGGCTGGATTGAGTATTTCAGAAACTCCTGATCTACTTGGATTTTCTAGCACAAGAATCTCTAGGGATTAGAGAGAATGGCCTGAAAATGAAAAGACATCCAGTGATTGGTGGTTCTCCGGGCAAAAATGCCTTGTTGATGGCAGAAGTCAGAGAACAATGGTTAAACTGGTTTCAGCTGATAGAAAGGCTCAAGTAACCACTCAATACATGACCAGACATACAAGCATCACTCTACAGGCCATGAGGTCATGGGTCACTCATGGTATAAATGTATTCATATTACTACATTTGCACCAAAAAAAAAATCTGCTATTAAGCAGGTCTTTGACTGAGTTTCTGCATGGATTCCCAACGTGCATTCTGCCCTGCACTCAATACCGGATCAAAGTTATTGCATACCCTACCTTCCCATTGTTATCTCTACACGGATGTCTTGCGCAAACTTCCACGCGCATTTCCTCCAATCTGTTTGCACACGGGCAGACAAAGCACCCATCCTGACCTTGTGCAGCCTGGACGCTCGTTTCACCATTGATAGCGATCTGAAAAGCGTGGCGTCCCGGGACAGTGACTCGATACCGGGGCGTGGTACGGACAGGTCGATGAAGCTATCGACCCGAAGCAAAGGAAATCCATCATCCATTAGTCATGTCATCCCAGTGTTCAGCCTTAAGCAAACCCTAAGGGCGAATGTCGTCCTCGCTATGTCACATGTGTATCACGGACTCCACGTTGGAATAATGCCCAGGGTCATGATTACCACCTTTGTTTCAAGAGAGGAGGACATATGGCTGGCTTTGAACTTAAGCCGATTAGCGTAAGCTCTTATTGGAAACAAAGTCAGAGGGGAAGAGCCTTAGACACAACAGGACATCCTCTTAAAGAGATTAAAAGAGGCAACTTTAAAAATTACTAGAAAAAATTTAAGTGCAGGGTTTCCAAAACCTCAACAAAAGCTAAAAGGGGTGTCTGTCCTGCTTAGATTATCTGGACTCGCCCACCTGGACCCAGTGGTACTATTAGAACCATCAGCTAAACTCTTCAGGGGCTCCTGGTGAGGCAGGTTTATGGAGCTCGGGCCAGATGGAGTTGTAGACGCATACGGGGGGGGACCAGCACACTGAACCAGATGATGACCTCCATCCAGAGTACTGCTCAAGCAGAACCTCTCAAAAGCGGACATCTGTGCAACCTTTAAAACCTTTGATTACTTATGGGCGCATTTTTAACCCGAAGAATTAAGAATTCCCCTCTGGCATGAATAAAGCATCTTTTATCCTATCAAAGTAACAGGACTGTGCTCCCTCAGTTGTCAGTTGCCTCCAACCTTGGAACCCAGGCACTCATCTGGCCTGGAGTGAAGGAACAGACATCTTCACAGCCATTTGTTCATCCATTTGCCTCCCATGTCAAAATGTTTGCTGGTGAGAAAGTTCATCACCTGCCAACACCTGTCCCGGCACTGGGGGAGGGACTCACTCCTGCATGCCTCATAAAACAACCACTGAAGCTTCTTTCGAGTGAACTACACCCCCCTCCACAGTTCTCAGGACACATTTTCTTTACACCCCTCCCCCCAGGGCACACATGGTCGGTGAGACTTTAATAGTGAGCAGCTAGTGGCAAGTAACTTGACAGCACCACGGTACATCTGAGGCACAGTGACCTGAGCTGAAGCGGCCAGCAAACCAAAGATCACTGAGGGCACCGCTGCACCTTCGATCCTCTACCTCTATTCCTATACTGGGAATGTGAGGAAAGTTACACTGACCTTCCCTCAATGTCATTTCTCATCGCGTTTATCGACAGACCCGGGCAGAGCTGAGGGGCCTCGTTGTCGTAATCCATGCAGACTGACAGCTGAAATCACACGCAATGATCCTGTACAGTGTTATGTAGAGAAAGTGTAGGAGTGAAAGCCAGCCAGCAGGGCCGTACTTTCATATTACTGAATGACCACAACAAAACCAGGGTAACAGGCTACCAGTAGCTATGCTAAGCTGTGCTACCACGACAGAACCTAAGTGACATTCACTATAGGTATACACATAAAGTTGGGATAAGGTTATTAAACTAATAAAGGTAGACGTTCTGTATGTAATGATGCTACATGCCCGCTTGAAAGGAATTCTGTCAGTGCACCTCTCTCGACAGCCCTCCTAGTAACATTTCGACTTTATTCTCAAAATCTATACATATTTATTTTATTCAGTGGCTCTAATGTGCTTCCATACCAATGAAACCCATCAGAGGCGAGTTGCAGCATCTTCTTGACAAGGACATCCCAATACCAGTGTCTTTCATCCAACTCGGCTTACAGGTCAGTGCTTACACCACCCTCAGGCTTTTTAAAAAATGATTTGATCCCATTAATATCAGTCCATGTGCCAGCTCGGCCCTTTCAATGAAAATCAATATTTCACGACTTCAAATACATCACTGCATTTCCTAGTATAGTTTGAGTCATGCGTGTTCCCGGAAGGGAGCGACTCAAGGCATCACGTACAAGAACTGATCTTCGCTCACGTCTTCCCACATCCATGCACTTTGATAAACACTCTTAACACACCCCCACACACACATACACTCGGACTGATTAAAACCATTACGTAGCCGCTATTTCAAAAGCGGACAGGTGAAACATTAAACCACCAAGGATAAGTGCACTGTTTCACGATCGAGATGTGACTGTGTGACATCCGAGTGAATTCCTAAACACACAAAACCAGCGTCTGTTCAACACCGATCCTCTTGTCAGGCTTCAGCATTTCCTCCCTCACGGAACAACATCGCAATCATGAATGGATGGCGTTGAAGGTTACGGCTATTTATTAACCGGCTGTCGTTCGTGCATTAACCATTCACAACAACACTCAGAATACACAGCAACTTTCTCCCTCGCAAATGTGATGTTTTGCCTACCACGATTTTAATGTTGAATCTGATGATTATAAGACAGCTCATTTCCACAGTCGTCTTGTACAGCAAAGCATGGAGAAACACAACAGACGCCCCGTTTAGTGTACTCTTTAAACTAAAGAAAAGACAAGCGATGTGGGTTTAAAATCGCATTTTTACAAAGAGTGTAACCCGCTTCCCCCCTCGTGTTTTTTCTAAAAATCCGGTCCGACTCCGTAGGCGCGCCGGTCCAGCTTCTCTCGTCACTGTTTTTATGAATGAAGCGCATTATGCAAATTGGGCCAATTCAGGAGGAGAAATGGCGGATATTACATATCACTTGATTTACGGCCACAAAGAGAAGACTTTCTCCCCTGTTTTGCCGGCAAACTACACATAAGGCGCTTATATACATCTGCCTTGGCCATATTAATGTATGCAACACAGATCGTCGTAATCGTATCGTAGTACGTAATCAAGTAAGGCCATTTAAATACCTACTGACTGTATAGCCCATTTACAGAATGTTTCCGATCCACCCCCCCTCATCCCCCAAGCCTTCCTCCTCTCCATCGCGGAGTAAGGAGGGGGCCTGATACCCCCCCCCCCCCCATCCATCCACTGTCATTGCACACAATGTAACAAAGCGTCTTGAACTCCAGAAACAGTGTATCACCTCGACCCGTACCCGACTTCCTAATAAGCTCACAAACAACACAAGCTGCCGGATCAGGACGTGTATGTCGTGCGATCTGTACACAAAACTAAGTTGTGTTAAGAGTACTCACTCGTCTGGGTGTGTGTCTTCGGTCATTTTCCCCCGATTCACCTCCAGTAATCTCCCACGGCGGGTACACTCATAGCGCTGGTCATTGTCTCTCCGATCCCTCTCATCCACATACTGTAACACCGCTTTCCTGCAGCTTTCAGGTTTGTTTTGTTCTGCACCCCCCCCTCCCCCTCCCGTCTTAGTCTTGTTGCAGTCCCCCCACCTCCCCCTTTATCTAACTGCTCATGGGAGAGTATACACCAAGAAAGCGATCCTCTCGGCTGATCGTGCTGTCCTTTACTTTCCTCTACACCCGATGGCCGGAATGTCGTGTGTGTGAGTGTGCGCTGATTTCGCTGAGGGTGGCCCCGGACGAGCCCCATCTCCTGTTACTCCATGTTGGATTCTGCAAGGCAGCAGGCAGCGCCGCCGACAGGGAGGGAGAGGGAGAGAGAGGCGTGGGGGGGTGGGAGTAAGGGGGCGGGGCAGGTCGGAAGTGATGACGTCAGACTCGGCTGACTGAAGCCGTGTGGAACCCAAAGTGGAGCTGAAGACCCTTAATGGAGAGAGATCGACGTTACCTGAGTGTTTCTTCTAATGTGAAAAGAACTGAACGTGCTTTAATTTAATGTACCCGGTTCGTACTGAAACCTTCGAGATTATGGTTAACAGAACACCGTATTTCGATTTGCAAATGGTCATCTTTTCAAATCTATTTTATGGTTATTCCTCTCGTCGACTGTCTAAGCATTATATTATTTCAAATGCTTTTTTGATCACTTACGGCACGGTATTATGCGGTGATATTATTATAAACTTTCAGATGCTTCCCATCTTATTACCAATAATAATTTCAGGTAAATAGAATTCTGATATCGTTTACGTTACTTTGTAAGTTGTTTTGCAGAAAGTAATCTAGTCAATTATAGAGAAATAGAAAAGATCCAGTATTTTAAATGCAGGCTATTATTCATATTTTTATTTCCCCATAACTGTCTTTGATTCTTTGATTTTCGAGTAATCGAAAAAAATTATAGTTGGAAATGCATCTCGACGGGGGTGTGTTGCATGGCATGGTCAATTTACTAAAAGTTTATGTAATTATAATACTTTAAAACTAAAACGATAACGGGTCGGGGACTGATACATAAGACACTCATGTCAAGCTTCGATGTCAAGCTCTTTCATATATACATTTATGACCCCCCCCCCAAAAAAAAGCCTTGGTCAAGGGTATGAAGTAGAACAGGCTACATAGCATAATGGAAATGAACGGAAATGAACACTATATGTAAGTAAACGACGACTCTTAAAATATTCTGTTAGATCTAAAGCCCATTTGTTTCTGGTTAAGATATACTTGCAACCCAAGAAGTATTCTGGAGACAATAAGCTACAGATGATACGCAGATGACACAAATAAATATACATTTCAGTAGGCTCTTAAAGTCCAGTGCTTCCCGTACAAACAATTTTGGCTTGTAATCTCTAACCTATGCAATTTTCTTTCATAAAATACTCAGACTTGTTCTTGACGCAGAGAGGACAAACGCAATGCTATCTGCCGAATTTCTAGAATGCGTTCCCATATAGTTTAGCAATGCCTTACTCTGTTTTTTTTTTTTTTCACAAGAAAATGCTAAGTGATTCAAGAAGTATGTTTTAAATTTATTCTTCCTAAAATGCAGTTATGGCACTGCAGTTTTGGACATGTTTTGGTATAATGGTTTGGAAATATTTCATAAAAATAAACCGTAAATTTTTGTTCAGTAGCTCGAATCATTGGAAGATACGCAGAGAGTGATGGGACAATACTCTGTCTCAAAAACAAGCAAAAAAAATAAATAAATAAACACGTCCCTAGTGACAGGATGTCAACAGGAAGTGACACGATTTGGAAATATCCTTCATTTCGACGCTGAGAATAATATCAGGTCAAGGGAAAATGTATTATTTCCTGTAATCTGCGTTTCCTTTATGCTTTTGGTATGTGAAATTTAATCTAAATTTAATAATCAATCTCTAATGTTCATTTTGGACCACACTATTAATTTTTTTTTTTTTTTTTTTATCTGTGCAGGCCATATATTGTACCTTAGTTTATTTTTAACCAGTTCTTTTGAACCAATGGCAATACGGCGTATACAGGATTCTTCCTAATGTCATTGTTCTCTAAGTGTAGCGGAGACCGTTCTTCGGGAACCGCTGATAACTTGAAGGACCGTAAATACGGTGTAGATCACTGTCGGGAACACTCTCCCGGGGCTGCTTCGTGTATTTCAGCCGTACGTACTTCGGATGGGTCGTCGGAGCTGAGGAGGGGCTGCGGGAGGCCGGCGCTCACGTCAGTCAGGCCAGCCTCCTCGGGGTCACCCATCAGGTGGGCCGCCTGGGAGGGGCCTGTGGCGGGGGTGGGGCCCGGCGACTTCCATAGGTCCAGGAGTTGGTCCGTCTCCTGCTGGGGTGGTGGGCTGTACCCCGACGGCTGAGAGGTCGTGATCTTTCTGACTGGACGAGCGACGCTTCGAACAGGTTTGGCGGGAGCCGACTCCTGGACGGGGGTGTGTTGCTCGGGCTCAGGGATTCAGATGTTTTGGTAGTTGTCCTCTTTCTGGATGGGCGCGGGTGAGAGACCCTCCGCAGCATGTTCCGGGGTCCCCTACGCAAAGTCGCTCTTGTGGGTGGAGGTGGGAGTGCTGTCGAACCCGGGGGCCAAGGCCTTCTCGCGCTGCCTGAAGAATTCCCGTGGGTTATCGGCCCGCTGGGCGATGACGGCTGCCGCCTTCTCCACTTCTGATTCCTTCTTGTCCTGAGCGCTATCGTCACAGCTCAGCTCCATAATAAGGGTCTGATTTCTTGTCCTCTCTCTGATTTCCTCCTCTTCCTGCATCTTCCTCCTGTGCTCCTCGATCTGCCGCTCCCTCTTGCGGTACCACCGCTCTCGCTCCTCCTGCTGCCGCCTCTCCAGCTCCATGCGCTCCTTCTCGTATCGCTGCTGCTCCTCAGCGGCCTTCTTGCGCTCCTCTTTCTTCCGCAGCTCCTCCTCCCGCTTGGCCTGCTCCCAGAACAACTCTATGTTGATCTTCTTTATGTCAGTCTTTACGTTGGTCTTCTGGTACCTGGTGCCCACATTTTCCGTATGCTCCTCGTCCCTCATTCGCAGTCGACTGAGGACCGGTCTCCCCATGTCGGCCGTGCCATTAGTGAGCTTCTGTCCAATGGCGGAGGGGTCGATGTCGCCCATGCTGCTGGCGTTGATGATGATGATGATGATGATGATGATGATGATGATGACACCCTCGGGTTGGTCGTCCAGAACACCACTCACGCCTAGGATCCCGGAGAAGCTTTATTCAGGTTCAAGCAAATTAAACGCAGACATTTAAAATAATCTTGGAATCTCATCACTAAGGCGATGAGAATGTTACTATAATGTTAAGGTTCTCTGTAACCTAGGAGATCATTGTTAGTAACAGTTAGATTTATATTCCTTAATGAGGGCAATAGAACACAATATTCTACCTAAATTTTAGAAGATTCTAGAAGACTGAGGGCCTTTTCTACACTAATCCTTCAAAAATGTATTTATTTAGTTTTCCTTTATGAAGGCCATACATTAAAGGAATCTTAACATGCCAGATGTGGCTGTTTTTTAATTTTAAATGTTAGTATAATAAACAACATTAAATATAACAATTCATTTTATTTGACATTACGAGTTTAGATTACAATAGATCACGTACTGTATGTCTTTCAAAGTCATCATACAAAAATATCCATCCATCTATCCTTCCATGCATGCATGCATCCATCCATCTTCAAACCACGTACCTTCTTCAGGGGTAGCATGGCAGTAAAACATCTAAAAAAATTCGAACACCTTTTACTTTTTAATTGAAAGCTAATTTGACAACATGAACTAAAATTTTGATTGTATAAATATCAATTTGTTGAGGTCCACTGCAGAGGAGTCCCTGTGGAGATTCATCTCATGCATGCTGTTAGAAAATAAACGAAATATGATCATGCAACACTGTGTTCTATTGCCATCTAGTGGTGTATGTATCCTACAACATGAATTGTGTTTTAAGGAAAATATCCGTTTAAAGCTCCTCATTTTGAGTCGCTTACCCCACACTTGCACCCTAGGCAGACTGAAATTTCTGTATTTTTAAGCAGCCAGGAATTTTATAAGTACAGCTCAGTATATTTCTAAACAACTTCTGGGGCTTGAATCTACAACGTGGAGGATATATTGCCAGTACCTTAACTATTCGGTTACCCGCTATTCTGCCACCTTTTCAAAGTTGTTTTACCAGTTACATTTATAGCAATCTCATTGTTTCTATTGTACTTCTTAAGGAACCAGACAGTCTATAAAAGTTACAAGCTTAAATAATTATTAGAAGATCCTTCTTAGGTTGACACTGGCGAAACAGTACATGAGTTTGGCCATTTTAATACCATTTAATACCACTGCCATTTTAGAGGACATTATATATGTTAAAGATTTAATAGTTTAACTTATTTCAGCTGGATTAAAGACTTTCAAACTCAGTGTTTCACCACACCACGTCATGTTGCCATACATTTCCTGTGTAAAGTCATTCAGTTTATTTACTTAATTTCCGTAAAAGGTACTGCCAGAATAATAGATAAGAGGCAGAATTGTTTAGCATTTATTGTATCAGACTTTTAGTGGGTCAGATGTTTATAGGCAGTTTTTTAGCATTTGGTGCCAAAACCTTTTAATTGCTTAGCTGTATAGTGATTACTCATTAACTCAACAGCATGACTCCTCCCATCTTATGGATGTAAATTCACTGATGCAACAACAGGCATAATGGTTAATAATAGTAATAACTTTGTTAACCCCCATGGGGAAATTCTTTTCATGCTTTCCCATCTTGCTCTCCGAGTTGAGAGCCAAGGGTCAGTACACAGGCAGCCAGCTTCCAGCACCCCTGGAGCAACTCAGATTAACAGCCTTGCTCAAAATCCCAACAGTGATATAAACACTTACCAGCTCCAGGACTTGGATGTTTGACCTTTCATTCACAGGCACAGACACCTAACCTGCAGAGCTACATACACAGACATGTTAAAGAGCTTGTCCTGGTCCCTGCTGTTATACTCAGTGTTTCTTTCAGTCAAACATCTGGTGCTTTAAAATGCAAAACAAAGCACCAGATAATAGATTTGAGTGAGCAGCATAATATCAATAATGATGCTCCACACGAGGGAAGTCAAAGCAGGCCACTATCAACAGCCTCAGGGTTTATACCTGTAGCCAAACATAGTTTTTCAACCGTTCAAGATATTCACCAATCAGCATGATGATAGCTTGTTCGTAATCCCATAATGCCCAGCAGTGTTAGACAGGGGCCTCTCGTCTATCCTTGTGGTCCTCTCTTTTGTCCCTGCAGCCTTTCCTTGTATATAGCCCCCTTCTTCACTTCTTGTAGGCCCCCATCCTTCCCTGTAGCTCCTCTCTTATCTTCTTGTAGCCCATCACTTCTATCATTGCAGTCCCTCATTCCTTTCCCATATCCTCTCCCTTATTTCACTGTAGTCCCTTCTTCTTTCCTTATTGTTCTCCCTTCCCACCTTGTAGTGCTCCCTGGTCCATATTCTGGATATTTTGTCGTATCAGAGCCATCCAGAACAACTCCTATCAAAAACATACCCTGCCATGTTTTAACCACAATCCCATCAGCAAATGCAGCACATTACAGTGTAGCCAGTTGCAGAAACACTGCCACAGCCCTGGAGCCATTCCTATTGCTGAGCCTAGTGGCAATACATTATATAACCACTTACTGTGGTTCCAAATACTCTAAGCACAGTGTTTCCTCCTGAGAGCTAGGCCATAGGGATAAATCCTTTAGGAGTTGCCATGGTGAAGCCTTTTAACCAACAGGGCTACACACAGATATTTGGCTAGCCAATAAGAAATGGAGTTTGTCTAGCTGGCCGGTTATCTTTATTTTGTCACTCTTTCAAAGGCAGAATTTACCTTATTCACCAATGACGACATAATCACCAAGTCAAGTGTTTATTGGCTGAAAGCTCCAAAGCGTTTTCTCTGCATCTAATCTTCCCAGTACTGGCATACATTTCTTAGCAAAAAAAAAAAAAAACATGCAGCATTACAGAAATAGATCAAATTGCTACATGCTCTTTGTGCGACGGTCCCCAAGGCAACCAATAACCGGGCTGCTGGTCGTTTTAAACAAACTGATGAAAACATGCAGAAAGGCCCGACCCAAACTGTTCTGAAATAGCGGGGTTATTACGATCCCACATTTCCAGAATTATATATTTATCTACATTAGATATAATGTTTTAATCTAACAATTTGTTTTGGAATTAACTCTAATATCATAACAACTAAAAGTCACTTTCTTTCTTGAGCTTATCTTCGTTTAATCAGTTTTCAGCTACTCCTAATGTTTAAAAATATGACATCCTACTCACTGTATATGTTCTATACGCCCTATTTCAGAATTTGACTGGGTAGTAAAGGAGGGGAGCATATTACCATGCTTAGTGTCAGATTTGAAAAGCAGTAAGTCAGTGTGGACACGGCACTCTTCATAATTCAATTCAATTTTATTTATATAGCGCTTTTAACACGGAGCGCTTTACATAGTCCCGGGCCCACAGTCCCCAGATAGTAAGCCAAAGGCGACAGTGGCAAGGAAAAACTCCCTCAAGAGGAAGAAACCTTGGGAGGAGCCAGACTCAAAGGG
>JAACJT020000051.1:37137-65556 GCA_009936485.2 Gymnarchus niloticus
GTCTGGGGGACAGCGTGGTCTTGCCGGTTGCAGTCCAGTAATCAGAGCAGGTTCGGTGGCTCAGAAGGGAGCAAGCAAGTCAGACATAATAATAATATACATACATATCATATACATAAGATAATAAACATAATACATGCTTACGTTTGATACTGTGAAATGCTCCTCTGTCGTTTTATTCTCTGCTGTTTTTAAACCTCACAAGGGACCGTTTAGCACACTCAGCAGCTGATGCTTTCATACAATTCCCAGTGAGCATTTCACCATCACCTACGCCACGCTTTGCCTTTTCACTGTCCCAAGGGATCATGGAACATGTAGGATTAGAAACAGGTGTCAGGTCTTTCACGTGGGGGCACAGGATGCCTCAGTGGCTGCCGCTGTTGTCTCTCATGGCTGGGGTTGGGGGTTTGAATCTCATCGCTAGCGCTATGTACGTGGAACTTGCATGTTCTGGGTATTCCGGTTTCCTCCTGCTGTCAAAACACTAGCCACGTCGGCTAATTGGCATGTCTAAACTGCCTGTAGTGTGGGTGACTGTGTCCTGTGATGGGTTGGCCTCCTGTGCAATAAGCTGCTTAGGATAGGCTTCAGATGATCCTGCACAGGACAAGCCATTTGGAAAATTCTTGCATGTTAAATGTCAGTTTTGTTATTTCATATTTCATTTATTTTTCAATGTTTGTTATATCATTGATCTGATCAGAACTGATATATTTTGGTTTTGTATTTACATGCATAATATATTGTTTTGACTGGTAATATACAGTGAGAAAAAATGCAAAACTGATAATTTTTTTTTTTTACAAATGGATACACTAATCTCAGGAATACAGGAAAATGTGTAAAAGGGCACAGTAAATGACTTCCTTTGTAAAAGTTCAACGTAATTGAATGATTAGCCAAATGACTTTTTTCCACAGTGTTATTGAATTAAGGGGCACAATAGCTGACCCATCCAGTGTTGGGTGCTCAAATACTGTCTCTGCATATTGTGTGTGGAGTTTTCATGTTTTCTCTGTCTCTCGCCAAATTTCCCCTGCTCCAGTAGTCTGAAGTTTTGCAAATATGTTTAATTTGCCCATAGTTTTGCCTGCTGTCTGGGACAGTTTTCAGCTCCCGCCCCCTCCCCTTCAGGGATGGTGTTTGAATCAAATGTCTTCTATTAATGCCATATAACTATTAAAACAGACACTGAATATTTTTCATTATGCATTTCCCAGTTTTTATATTCTATCTTGTGTTTACAGTAGTTATTATTACTTAATTTCATCTGTCTATTTTGTGTATAAGGTGACATATTATATGTAATCGGTTTATATCCCTTTAAGAGATTTATTGTGAAACATCCTGACTGACACAGACGAGACATTTTGTAACACGCGTGTGTAATCACAATGGCTTTAGAGCATAACCGTTTTTCTGTTTGTTACTTTGTAAGGTGAAAATAAGTTTAGTGAATATCTCAAAAATAAAGAAATCTGTTTTTATGTAGATTTACTTAGTTTCCTATGTATGTACCACCCAGGGTGTCCCCCACCTTCTGCCCAAAAGCTGCCTGGGATAAGCTCCAGGCCAATGGCTATATTCTAGCTGTCCTGATAACTTAATGGGACAAGAATTTTATGTTAAAAAAGAAACACACACACACACACACACACACACAAACACCAAAAAAAGTACCCACAAATCTATGCAGTTTATGGATTTTATTTTCTTTATTTTGCTTGTAATGGGTCTAAAGAACCAGCTGGCTCTAATTTAAGCATGTCCTATAACTCAACGACATTTGACAAGGAGTATCAAACAAAACATGACATGTATCGCCTTCATCCATTTATTCCAGTATAGGCTTATGATGAGCTTATCCTAGGAAACACAAGGCCTGAGGCAGGAGACATTCTGGACAGGGCACCAGATCATCTGGTGACACAACACAGAGAAATGCTCGGCTGCTCTTATTTTTCACAGAGCATTATTTTTGTCCCCTGATGTGGTGTAAGTAATAAGAGAATGATCTTAGTGTAGAATGAAGCTCTCCTCAGACAAGAGGCAGCAGTTTTCCTGAGCTTACACACCTGATGCATGACCTCCATACATCTGACCCCCTTTCCACCAATTAACAGGGCTTCCTTTGCCCATGACATCACTTAATTCTGGTTGCAAATGAAATGTCGTGTTCGCTGCTTTCAGATGGTGCCAAATCGATGGTTAAAAGGCCTGCAAGTAAAACTGATTCTCATAATGCATAACTGGGCAACAAATGTTTGGAAAAGTTTTGCTTTTTAAAACCAAATTAAAGATATAATAGACAACTTGAAGCTGAACACAAAAATAATTTTAATTTTATTGCATCACATTATCACATAGGAAATTGGAGAAACATGAACTTTTATTGAAATCAGCATGGTTAATTTCATAATGATGCTGACACGTGTTAGTTCAACTGCCCTTAAAGTGTTTTGCGGTTAATTTTTTTTCGTACTGAGCAAATGAGGCCTCTCAGCCAGTGTCTGACACCAACTGATGATTTTAACTTCCCCAGATATCCGTCTTCCATAGTTACAATATCCCAGTGAAACCATTCACCAGGTTTGTCACTGATTGCACCAAGATCAACAGGCAAGAAATCTGTGCAAGTGTGAATGCAGAAAATGAATATTCACTGACATGTTGCACTTCATTGATGTTGAAGCATGTTCTCAATCAGCTGGATGTAGCTTGGTGCTCTGCAGTTGCCAAGATAATTCTCACTACCTTCTCGAATGCCTTCCATGCTATTTTCTCTGGCTGCACAAAAAGATCTTCAAACCACCTGCCATTGATAACATCTTTGATTTTTGAACCAACAAAAATGCCTTCCTTAATCTGGACATCAGTTATTCTTAGAAACACCTGTCTCAAGTAGTAAAATCCATCACCTTCTTTGTTCATTGCTTTCACAAAATTTTTCATCAATCCAAGTTTTATATGAAGAGGAGACAACAATACCCTTTCTACTTCTATGGCCTGGAAACAAACGGTTACAGAGCGACCAGCTCGATATATTTTGTATTTTTAGGCGAGAAGCCAGATACATTGGTCAGGCAGAGGTAACGGTCCATCCTGTGGCCCTCTGGTTCTTGCCGTGTTATTGGCACTGTAAAGGACATTGATTTCTGAGTACCTCTAAGCCAAACTCTGACTGCACATGTTGCACAACAAATATGAGGAACCCAGGGTTTATCCTGGTCACCAATTTCAGAGCCAGAGCAGAGCTCATAGGCGTTCTTAATAAATGCAGTCATGCTGCCTCTGCTTTAAGCGCCTACTTTCCATAAATGTAACAGAATGTATGGTAGCTGATGCAACATCGACGAGACATTTCTGCTGTATAGAATTTTCCTGAAAACACAAGTGCCACACTCACTATGATAGTGCTTCAAGACTATGTGTATAAACATGTATACAAACTATTTGAATGTACGTAATGCACAGTATCTGTGTATGTGAGCTGCTTTTATAGCCTGTCTGAAGGCATCTACCCTGACTAAGAATGCCCAAGTATACTAAGACAACATTTGCATAGCTCTGACACGTAGTCCATGTCCAGCCATTCATGGACTGACCAAAACAGCTTGCTTTGTGTGTAATAAACTAGTAGATTTAAATATGACAGAAAATCACAGAAATTGGTTGAATCTAGAAAATAGTACACAATGGGTGCACAATTTAAAGGTGATTTTTATGATTAGCAGCCCAAAATCTATAAAATACACACAAAGGTTTTCAGGAAGCAAACTCTTCATTTTTAAGTAATCAGCAAGGGAAAGTTATGCAATGTTTTTGTCTAAGCTACTTAACTGTCTGAGTAACTTTTAAAACAGAAGGGTGTTTAAATATTTCACATAAGAAATGTGAAAAAGTGAGGAATATATGAACACACACAGAACATGCAAACTCCATGCACAGAGCAGAGTGGGATTTGAACCCCCAACCTCCGGCACTATTTTATCATCCCTAAAGCAGAGCATGCCTAAGTGTGTTTTGTGAATGATCTGGCAGTGCCTTTACAGTTTTATATTCCTAGCTCTTTGTGTATCTGCTCATTTCTCCACTTTTTAAATAGTTTAAAATGGTGTGACGTTCCAGTAGTGAGGTAGCCCATGCAAGATTCTCGTTGCCATGTAAAGAGAGATCAGGATGAGTCAGACAACGCCATGAACTGCTTTGCACTGCTGTGTGAAACCTGACATACAAAGGCATACCTTCAAGTGTTTCAATAAAAAGTATCACAGGATGAATATGTGGACAGTTGAGAGCCTTTCTTGACTGCTGATCTTGGTGAACAGAACCCTGCTACAGCATGTGGCATGTTCACACTCTGTGGGAAACTGGCTGTTTGAGTTGTACTGTTGGGCTTGTTATGAAATATGTAAGATGGAGAGTGGCCCACTTCCTGAAAGCTACATCAGCTCAGCTTTGTGATGGGGCAAATGAGGCTTCAAATCCATGGTGGGTGGGAGTATTCCAAAATACCAATCAACGCTGGGGATACTCACATCCACCACAGATTTTGATGCCACATTTAATGCCAGTATCGATTAGTTAATTCAGGATACTCCAACCCACAATGGGTTTTGAAGCTCTATTTATTCCATTGCTAGCTCAGCTTATCCAGATACTAAACTGACACGGATGGCAACCCAGCCTTTTGCAGATGTAACCTGCGCTGCAATGGGAAAAGACTTGATGCAGCATATTGACTGCCCTGAGGGCTCGTAGACACCCCCCGTTACAAAAGCGGGTCAGAAAATGGCTCCAGGGTGGGGTGATAAGCGCTCTGCCTTTCTCATTTTGGTACCTGCCTGTATATGATTGGATCTCAAAGTCACATTTAGCTAATACTGTCATGCTATCTAGCTCTGCTTGTACATGTTTACTGCTGTTGTTTGGTACAATCCCAGACTTTAAAAGTATAAACGGTTGCCCTCTTATGGACCGGCCACAGGGTTCTTAATTGCTCCACCTCCTGCTTATATATGTTGACTTATGCCTTTGTTTAGGACCAAAAGTCTAAACACAGCAATCACACAATATCCAAATACATTGACACATAAAAAACTGAGCACAGTAAACACAGATCCCAAAACATGAAGACATGAAGTGCAAACACATAAACATGTAACTAACACACACAGTAAGAACATAAAGTTCAGACAGACTATAGGTGTGCTACCATTAGACTCTTAGTACCAGTTACTCCTCCAACAGGCTGAACGAGTCTGGTCAGGAAGAACCGCACCCCTGTTCCATATCTCCTCTAGTTATTGTGTCTAAGGTCTTCATTCACAATGCTCGACTATCTTTAATATATAATAAATTACAAAATTGACAATTTGATTGATTCATTTTCTGTATTTTTTTCTAGTGTAAAGTTACGTAACTATATGATATGTGTTTCATATATTAGTGCAATGTTTTTGCAAAGTTTATTCATACTAAACATTACAGTAAACTAAAAGTAAAATGGAAACTTACACTGAACATTCACAACTATTTTAAAGTTCAATTTAATTGGCACTGTGCGTTTTCTTGCTTCATTAAGGTTTTTCAGCTGAGACTGCAGCCTGTCAGTGTCCTATCATGACAGATTGTAAGCATTGGCCTAGCTACAGCATCGTAGGCAGTGATTTAATCAGTAGAAGCTACCACTAGGGGGAGCCAAAGACTACTGGGAAAAACATTTTAAGAGACCGTGCATGTGGCCAGCACATTGTTCAGGGAATCAACTCTGTGTTGTTGCTTTGAAAAATTGATTATAAGAATAAACAGACTTCAATCATATAGTCTGGAATAGAAATTGCAGCAACATTCATCTTGTAAACATTCATACAACGAGAGCTGGTATTTGATTTGTTCTGCACCTAGTTTGGTTTGACAGCAGCATATAAACCGATTCTGCATGCAGTCCCTTGCATCTTTTCCTGCAGTCCTTGCATGATGCAGATTGGCCATGTGTTCCAATGCTTTACCCTTTAAATCCCTAATGCCTTTAATTGACCACCATCAGTGGGAGGCAGTGCTAACAGTGAGCCCGTTTGCCCAGACATCCACGTGGGTTAAAGCCCCTGCCACTGTCCTCATATGTGTCAGCTTGTAATTGTAACTGTAAGAATGGGATGCTGAACTCCAAGTGCGCCTGAGTGTGTCTGCCCTCCGGAGCTTCAAGGCTTTGGTGTAGAAAGCAGGATTGAGAAAGAGGACCCATGGCTTCCGAAGGGAGATCCTTGAGGACTGGGCAGGGACCGGGGAAGTAATCTGGGCAGAATGTGAGGGCATAGATCCAGGCAGAGCTGCCTGGTCTCAGCACTTTGATTTTGATGTTAAAACTTTTCTGTAAAAATATTAGGGCTCGGGCTGAGTTTTTATTTTCATTTTATTTCACTAGTAAATAGAACAAAACATGGCTAAGTAGCTGAACTCTGAGACGAGAGAAATGTGGCCCGTTGGCTCCTGCAGAGAAGAGGGCTAAGAGCCTCCTGGGGGTTCGGGATGGGGCCTGTGACCTTTCTCTGACCCATTTCTGCTCGACTAAGGATAACCCCACATCTTTTTTGGCTGACCCTTGACTCTGTTTACCATGCTGTCACCCCTAGTAACTGCCTCCAGATCAACCTTGACCGGGTGCAATGTATGTTTTCAGCACTCCATTCTCCCCTTGGGGGCTCCACTGAAGCCATCCAATCGGCCAACCCACCTACACACACCAGGACGATTTGGGGTGGCAAGCAATTAATGACCCGCAGCTTGGCCCACCCCAGTTGTTTTTAGGGTTCAGCTGTGGGTGGGCAGTGCAGGGCTAAGAAAATTAGTTAACCGTTCTGCCTTGCATAAACTGGGTAAATGTACCATTCGCCCCTCAGATGTTATAAAAATGTTATGAAAAATTCAAATCAAATTCCTCAATAAAAAAAAAAAAAAACACTTCTTACGGAGAATCTCAGTGTTATTTTGTGTAGGGGTCCCACTCAAATGAAACCATTCTCGCACACTCCTAGCAACATGGCAAGGGGAATTATACTGTTGGAACCAATCTGTATCAGCAGGGTGGACACTCATCATGAAGGGATGGACCTGGCTTTCTAGGACGGCCGTGTATTCTGGAATGATCAACAGACCCGCTTTTGGTTAGCTTGTGCCAGTCCTTTTATATCCCCTTTCTCATTTGTAACTTTATAGGTGCACCATCTGGCTGCGGGGAAGAGCTAGAGGGTGGTTTTAATGTTTTGGCTCATCGGTGTATATTAACTTTTCAATCCAAAGGTAAACATTAAAAATCTGTAATTAAATCAAGCTGCACTTTGGCGGGGCACAGTGGCTCAGTCTTGTTGCCTTGCACTTTCACAGTTGGGGTTTGAACCCTACCTCCACCCTGTGTGTGTGTGTGGTGCTTGCATATTCTCCCTGTGCTTTGCAGGTTTTCTCTAGGTACTCCAGTTTCCTCCCACAGTCCAAATACCGTGATTCTAAATTACCAGTAGTGTGTGACCGTGCCCTGCAACGGGTTGGTGCCCTCTCAGCCCTTTGTTTTCACGGCGACTTTGTCGATCCTGAGCCGATTTTGATAAGTTTTAGCTGAATGACTGCAGGCCTGTGTGAAACCTAATGAACAATACTCTGAACCCTTGTTCTAACTGTATGACTGCTGTAACTGTATGATGTGTTTTCATAGCGTTTTTGACTTGGCCGTTTGATTTAGATGTTCATTACCTGTTTGACGCCGCACAGTAGGAGTACATAAAACTGGGAAACAAAATACACCTTTTGTTACAATTTTCTTAAGGTGTATTTTCTGCCAAAATGATTTATTATTATATTTATGCAAAAATAAAAAAGGTTTAGTTTTTGAAAAAGTATATTCTGTATATATATATATGACTTTTTAAGCAGGACAAAATAAACTATTTTGAAAGGTCACTTAAGAGTGGTAGTAATCCTAATGGTTACAGTGTGCAGGTCATAATGAATGACCAATGAAATCACACACCCTTAGATGTGTAAATTAACGGTAATATTATCACCCATGTATCTATCTCCCAAACACTTATTTACTACATATAGTTTCAGTTTGTGTATTATCAGAATAGACCAATGGCCTTTCTATGACACTACTCATGTCACAGGAAGTGCGAGATTTTACCCAAGGTCTGCTATGTTCATTTCCTTTGGTCATCCTGTCTGTCTTCCACAAATCTGGCACTGTATAAAACAGTCAGACCTGCTACTTACAGTCATACTAAGACTCAGAAGAAATGAATAATCTATAATGGACTACCATCCCATACTAGGTGTCTCCCAGCCTTGTGCCCTATGATGGACTGGCATCCCATACTAGATGTCCCCCAACCCTATGCCCTGCATTGGACTACCATCCCATTAACCTTTAAGATCTTTGTGTAGCTTAAATGTTGATATTTTTACAGCAGCTGTTTTATTTGTGAACAGACAGCTGATTCAGGGGTCTGGCCGACATCTCCTGACACATCTTCAAACGCAGCATATAACCCTTCAGGTTCTTTATGTTATGTGGAAGCAAAGGATTGTCTCCTTCCATAATGTTAAGCATTGGCAGGGCTGTATTTGATGCTCTGCTCATAAGGCGTACCTGGAGGAAAAACTGATCAAGATGTTATTTTGGTTTTTTTTTTACATTTAAGCATGCTACTATTGGTGTGTGATAATATTCATTTTTAGATATGAGAACATAATGTACAGTGTAGGTAGGGCTAATCATTTATGGGATATTCTTCAATGTCCATCTTCGTCTTCCCAAGTAAAAAAAAAAACCCCTTTGATTACTTTAACGGTCTCCGGCATGCTCAGGTGCATTCTCTGCAGATGGTTACATCAAATTTCCAGGCATCTTCATAGTGGCGTAACTCAGTCGGACACACAAGGCTTAACCGCTAATGGTCCGTCTCAGCCAGGGAAGAGCTTTTCCGTTCAGAAGTCATTCAGTTTGCCCTTCTTTTTTCGATGGGACAGTACCGCCATAGTTTCCCCACTTCCGCTTTGACTCTTGTCTCCCTTTTTTTTCGGAAGCATCAAGGAAAATGAATGGTTGCCTGTTTTTATAGGGTGAAGTGCTGTAGGTTTCCTGTCAGTGGCTTTCATTTAGTTTTTGCTTTTCATGCAAGTCAGACTCATCGATGGGCAGTGAGCCACCTTGTTTGTGTAAAAGTGGCTGTTTTTAATAATTACCCAGCAACTGCAGGTTAGAAGCAAAACACCAAAATGTTCTTCCTGGTGCTCAGTTCATGGGGGCAGAATCAAACACGAGCCGCTTTGTGTTACTGAAAATACACACAGTAATCAAGTCAGCCGCTGGCCAGCCTCACCTGGGGAGTCCACATTGTGGGGCTGAAGCTAATTTGATGGGAGCGTCAACAAATTATGGGCTGTTTACAGAGCAATCAGGTCTGACCGTGGTTGCCGCCATCGGGGCGTGCCTGAGTCAGCCCCTGATACAGCAGGAGCCAATGCAAATCGACAGATGGCCAGGGAAGCAGGTCTGAAGAACATGTAGGTTTGGAAAACATGTAAGACTGGAGAATATGCAGGTCTGGAGAACATACTGGATTGAAGAACATGGGGGACTGGAGAACATGTGGGACTAGACAAGACAGGGGTTTGGAGAACACACAGGTCCACAGAACATGAGGATCTGGAGAACACGCAGGTCTAGAGAACATGCTGGACTAGAGAACATGCAGGTATGGAGAACATGAGGATCTGGAGAACACGCAGGTCTAGAGAACATGCTGGACTAGAGAACATGCAGGTATGCAGAACATGAGGATCTGGACAACACGCAGGTCTAGAGAACATACTGGACTAGAGAACATGCAGGTATGGAGAACATGTGGGTCTGCAGAACACACAGGTCCGGGTTAGATACAGGTCTGGAGAAAACAAAGGTCTGGAAAACACAAGTTAGGAAACCACATGAGTCTGGAATACATACACCGTAGGTTTGGAGAATATGCAGGTCAAGAGAACACACAGGACTAGAAAACAAGTAGGTCTGCAGAATATGCAGGTTTGGAGCGCATAAAGGTCTGGAGGTCATATATTTGTATAAGTAGTTCATGCATTTTGTGTATTTTGATTATGTCTATGTGTAGCTCAAACATGTTACATATTTTGCTCACTTGTGAAAATGTTATTCACCTCTTGCTTGGTGTGTAAATAAACACACACACCCATTCCATCCGGGGTGATCCCTGCCTTATGTTCTGTGTCTCCTTTTCTCCAGGCTCTGTGTAAGGTGTGTGCTTATGAAAGGTGGATGGAAGACTCACTATACACACATACTGTATACCCACCTTCTAGCTGCTGCTCCTGGACAGGGGGACGCCTGCATTCAGTCACAGGCAGCCAAGGGTGTAAGGCACGGGTACACTCTGGACAAGATACCAGTCTATTACACTCACCCAGGCAAACGCACTATGGGTAATGCAGAGACGCCGATTAACCTCACTGCATGCCTTCGGACTGCAGGCCAAGACCCCCAGGATGCTGGGAGAACAGGCATCCTTCACACAAAGCAGAAGCAGGATTCAATTCCCAACCCTATAGCTAAGAGGCATCAGTGACTCCGACCGAGCCACCCTCTTACTGTACATATCGTAAATATGCAGATTCATCCTCTTTTTAAAGGTATAATTACTCCCTTACAGTTTTCACTTTTAAAATCTAATCTTGTTTCTGCCTGACATATATTTTCATGGATCCGTGAGTGACAGCCTGCCATCCCGTCCAGCACCACGACGGGCATGGGCTAGACAGAATGAACATGCCGGTCACCCCTAATGACAGGCTTATGTGGGCGCAACCCGAGGATGGTGCAGCACTGCTAAAATCCTCTGCAAGGATGCGGCCCCCTAAAGTCCTATTTAGAAAGTGTTGGCCGGGATTAAAGGGTACAGTGCCAGCTCTTATGTAGCGCTGAACACTTGATCGCGGAGGTGTGCCTTAATCCAAAAATCAATGCGGTGCCATCAGCGCACTGACGCGAAGCTGCCCTTCTGACAGAGGAACGTTGGGCTTGTTTAAAGCTTATTGCACCCCTTTATTAAAGTCACAGACTCTCCCCTTTGATATCTGATGCTTTAAAGTCTAATCCGATAAACATCCCCCCTTTTATTTTGTTTCTGTTTTCATTTAGTTTCATCTTCAAACACAGTGGTGTTTTTTTATACAGCCATATGGACCATGTACGGTTAACAGGGTCGTGTTGTTCTGGTTAAAGAGACTTTTCAGAACAGAACTTACTTTCACAGATGCGTTGATCGTGGGATGCCCCCCACCACTCTCTTCGTAGCAGACATTACGATTTCTTCATCCTTTCATCTTACACTGTTCTCTGGATTGTTCTGGAAATTGCAAATAACGAAATTACACAGGTGCTGCAGTAAACAGGCATGGCAAAGTGGAATATAATGACTGTGCCATGTCATTTTACCTTTCTATACGACCCGTAAGCATATAATACAAATATTGCAGCATGATATGTATGACAATAGAGATTAGTAATCCCTGCAAAATCAGAGCACATGCACACACACACACACACACACACACACACACACACATCCAATGAAGATCTTGCCCCCGAAATGAACGAGGGTCTCTCCCCCTAGTGTAAGCAAGGGTCTGGGTCTGAGTCCCCTGTGTGAGTGAGGGTCTGGGCCCTGGTGTGTGTGTGTGTGTGTGTGACACTACATTGTAAGTGAGGGTCTAATTCCCTTGTCTGGGTGAGGATCTCGACCCCAGTATCTACTGCTAAGTGGTCCAGTACTGAAGAGCCACTGCAGCACTGTGTCCAAGCCCTGGGCCCCAGTGGAGTGTATCCACAGTTGTAGGTCACTAAGTACTTCTGCTAATGTCATGTCCTGGGCATAAGCTGGGTGGAGACTGGGGGTGGTACTGCACCCCAGAGGGGCTGGCTGGGGTGGTGATGTGGAGGGTCATTATGTCCCTGTCCTGATTGCAGGGGAATATGGTGAGAAGGCGGAGGCAGTCCGTGGAACATGAAAGGGAGACGGATTGCATTTTCCCTAATTCTGCAGGAAGTTGCTCTCATATACAAACAGCAGAACTCAGCTTGCTGTAAAGACCGCTTACCAGGGCTGGGAATGCTGGCTGGAGGGGCACTATGGTGGGACATCCCCCCAGGGTCAGGGCGAGGGTCGGCTTTGTTTAGTCTGCTAGGTCCTCTAGAGCGACCCCCGGACTCCAGCCTTCCGCTTGGCCCATGATTTATGGGGGCGCTGCAGTCTGGGAGACCCGAGACTCCCCAGTTTGTGCCACGTCAGTCCCCCCATCAGGTAACGGCACGCATTCAATCCCCCAAGCTGTGATTTTGAGGACATGTAACGCCAACTACGAATCATCAACGTGAAGACAAGCCACAAAAACAGTACAAAACTAAAAACAGATGCAGCATTCTAATTGGACGTGTCGTTTCAAGTGCGCCGTGAAGTGATCACATGACCTTTTAGTTGAAGGCTTTGTGTGGAAGTTTGATGAAGCCCATGGCTACTGCAGTTAGCAAAGCTTTCTAACGTGAAGCAATTAGTGTGTTGAAAAGCTTTCAGGGCCCTGACCTGAGGACCCAGAAGTCCGAGGAACTCTACAGTCTAGTAAAAATACCTCCTTCATACGACATTCCTGAATTCAGGGGGGAATTAATGTCTCCACCACTGTTCCCATGCCAGTTCTTAATCATGCAGAAAATGCTAAATTTGAAACAGCTCTGGGCTTACTTTGTAATACAGTCTCAGAAGAGGTGGAGGGTCTTCAGCCAGGGTCTTATCTCATTGTCCGCGAGGGGCCCGTCTCCATGTTTATGTGGACCATTTGGTCTGGGAAAGCACGGGTGAGGTCATAGGGACAAGCCCATCAGAGTCACGATGACCGAGCTATTTGCTCGCCTTGATACAGTGCTAAGGTATTCTGGAATATCACTGAAATGGATGGTTAGTTGCTGTAGACTTTCAGGGTGTATGTGCACGGAGTGTGTACCCAGGGGTTTTCTGCTGGCCCCCGTCATGCACACGAACTGCATGGGGGCTCAGAGGGAAGCCCTGTTACCTCACATCTCCAGTGTGAGGGTTCGATTCCTGCTTTGCATTCAAGGCAGTAGCATGTTCTCCCGGTGTTGTGTGGAATTCCTCTGGGTCCTCTGATTTCCTCCTGAAATCCAAAAACATGCCATTTGGGAAATAGGGAATTCTCCGTTACCCACAGCATACGTACCCTATGCTTCCCGGGATAGAATGGAGACTTGGAGGATCAATTTGAAGAGCAAATATAAAGAACTCCTAATATACATTTGGGAAAATGTGCAACTTTTTAAAATGGAACAAGGAAACAATGTGTCTGTCCAGCTTCAGGATGCATGGATGTGCTAATTATCAATAAAGTAAAAAAAGAGCCCTTATGAGATTACATTATGAGACTATGGATTAGCCAGTCACTTTGAAGTGAACAGTATGAGACTATAGATCAGCCGGAGCCACACTGAAACTTACGATATGCATGATACATTAGTTAAAACCACAGTGAAACTAGTCTTCTTTTGCCTTATTATCAGGTCACCATCTCGCTGACTTGCTGACGTTCTTGTAATTAGAAACTTTTTCTTGATTTTGTTTACTTCAATATCCGTGTCCTGCGGTCTATGAAAAAGGAGGTTGCTCCATGATAGTCACGGTCAGATACACTCGCGCTGAGCAGTGGAAGCAGGCAGCTAACTGATTCAACTGTTCAGCTTTTTTCTCTTTGCGACAAAAGCTGCAGTATCACCCCGGCTGCCGGGATTTAAGGATTCGGTTCCTCTTCCTGCCATGACAAAGGCACCAATTTCACAGGGAAAGGGGCACCTTCAGGGGGATGTCAGCGCAGCCATTAGAATAACAGAGACCGCAAAACACGGCAGCGTGGTGTCAGCGGGACGCCAGGCCGAAGGCGGGACCACGCACTATCCCATTTTCACCCAGAACGCCTGTCAGATCAGGGGCACATTCGTCTTAAAGATCCCGAGCTGTGGCTCAGGGTTACGGTTTGAGACGCAGGTTCGGTTTTGAGGCCCGCCTCTTAGTCCTTCACAATCGACACGTCTCTGACGGTAAACAAGAAACAGCGCTCAGGCTTTCATCTGTCCTGGAAAAGCTGACAACCCTCGAGGAAATTCAGGCCGAGTGTTTTTTTATGATTCCTTTACGACTTTAAAAGAAAAACTGTACCTATGTTGGCCTTTTTAGATTGGAAAGCAACTAATAGTGGTTGACCTGTTAACAGTGACTGGAAAAAATTCTGCACCTTTGTAGAATTTACAACATGGCGCTGGATACAAGTTATGGCTCCTCAATAGAACCCTGTTGTTTTGCTCTGACGTACTGCTCTGAGGTGCTGTAGTGTATAATTTTGACCCAGAACGTAACTGAGACATTCACACAGCGTCCACAGAAGGGGAAGGACACGGACACGGACTTGACGTTAAGCATAGTAATGAACCCACTACTGATGATATCCAAGTGTTCTGTTTATGACGGAGCTTTGTTTTTTTTTCGAAATCTTACTTGTCAATCTAACTGTATTGAAAATAGTGAGATGTGTGATGGAAAGTCTCTATTTTTCAGTGAAAACAGCTAGACTAAAAAAGGACACAGTCATTATACATGTTCTCTTTTCCTTTTCCTCTGGTTGTCGATCTTTATTACGCATTTCTGAGTTCAACTGGCAGTGTGATGCTGAGTTCAAGTCCAGTGAGACTTCCTGCTGTTCCAGACAGCAACAGAGATTTTGGGAGGGTCCCTGATAGCTAACGGGGCACAGGTTCTCTTTCATTTAGCAACTGTAAGTGAATGCAAGGAGGCTAATTGGGCACCAGCAGCTGGGGCTTATTTAAGAATCTTGTTACGTCCACTTATTACACTCTGCAGCACGCTGTCATAATATCAATGAAGTGAATTTTTTTTTGTTTGGTTTGAGTGCATGATAAATCGCAAAAAAGCAGCAAATGGTGAAACCCATGAGGCTCCGGGGTAAAACGTGAAACTTGATATGTATGGGATTACCAGCCAGAAGTAGCATGAGTGAAACTGTCTGAAAACAGGAGTCAGTTTTGCTCTTGACATGATTTTGGTGCCTTGATGAGAAGAGCATGGGGGGAGAAATGAGTTCTGCTTAATTTTAGGTGGTCATAGAGAAGAGGACATGATTTCTCCAACCACTATGTTGACATACTTGGTCTGTTTGTCTCCTGCTGTGATGAGGCGATGGGTCGGAAATTATTGGGATATGGGGGGGTCACCCTGTGTGGTGTCTGGATCTCTCAGCTGCTAATAGCCCCTTGCTGTGCCCTACCACACTGCACCACCGCAGCCGGCTCGTCGCAGAAGGACAATGCAGCCCTGCATCCTCTCTCTGCTTCTCTTCAGAAGCACATGCGGGCCACAATCTGCCAAAAAGCTCCCGGTGGCATGTAAATATGAATGGATGTGACAAAATGCAAGAAACTTGCAGCTGGCGAAGAACGATTTTGCTTTGCTCGTGGTGTGGCATGCGATACTGGAAACAGGTGCCGTTTATTGTGGAAGAGATGCTTTAAATCATGCAGCGCTGCATCACAGCATGAGAGATTCAAAAGGGCTAAAATATCAACATCAGACTGGAAATTCTGAAGTTTCTGTTGGGGGAACGGTGGTTAGCTCTGCTGCCTCACAACACCAGGGTGTGTGTATGTGTGTGTTTGTGTGTGTATGTCTGTGTGGTGTTTTCGTACTCTCCCTGTGTTCTGTGGATTTCCTCTGGGTGTTTGGATTTCCTCCCATAGTCCAAAGACATGAAGTTTGGCTTATTGGTATCCCTAAGTTGCCTGTATGTTGTGACTGTGTGCCCTATGATACTCTGCAATCATGTGCATTGTGGGATAGGTTCCAGGATTCCCGTTTTAGATGCATGTTATTCTTTTACTTTTAAATAAAGGCACTTAAAATATGAATAACATGCACATAGTCCCCACTCTCCAATCTCCACAAATACAAGTAGCATGTTGACTGACTTGAGTTTTAAATGACTGTATTTCTAGTTAAAAATATAAAGCTTTCTGTCTCTGGCCCAAAACATCCCAGCATTGATTCTCAGGTTCTGATAACAAGGTAGGGTCAGAGGTGACAGGAAAATGGCTCTTGTTTGTGCTTAATGTGGCTTTGGTACAGGATAATGAATGCTTTGTTACCCCACAACAGAAAAAAAACAAGAATGAAAGTACTAAATCGAGCCCTTTGAAAACAAGGTAATTACTACACCTTCAAAATGAAGTCCTGGCACAGAGATTGTATATCTACCTTGGTAAATATCCACTAGAGTAGACATTCCCCAGCAGAACCAAGACTGATGTAGTAATTAAAATTCAGAGTACAATTAAAGAATCAACGGAATGGTCGTCTTCATTACACACTAAACAGGTGACTGTACAGAACCTGATTTTGCCCACCGACAGCACAATTAACAGCAAAGTGAAAGACTATCCTCTTCGGGAAAGTACACTTCTTCAAGCCAATGAGCTGGAAGCCCAGATGAAATGCGGCTTGTCTGAAGATTATTGAGCCTGTGTGACTCCCGAGAGACACGGTCAGAAAATTAACACTGCCGAGTTCATTGCATGCCATCGCAAGACTGCGCAAAGAGTCAAGCGCACAGCTCCTTGCACCTGCTTGGAGAAAACTGACGGGCTCCTTCGGATGACGGGTGAGGATGATTGACGCTCGTCCACAATGTCAGTGAAGCTCACGTGGATCGGACGTGGCAGACATTTTCTCATTCATATCTATCACTAAGGGATGCCGAAGGCTGGCAGGATACACTTCTGCAAAGAGTTTAGATTTGAATTCAGCTATCGTACCCTCCAGACTCTACTTAGGGCACTTTTTCCGCACAGAACTCAGGAAGCTGTGACCCCTGTTTTTTCCATGACTGTCATTGTGCTCAGTGGAGTCTGATTACTGTCACACTATTACACTCAGCTTGGCCTATTTCGTTTGATAAAAGAAAAGACATCAAAGACAACTTTTTTATCTTTTCTTTAAAAAAATCCCTTTCACTTTCTTCTAATGCACCAAACTGTGTTTTTTTTTTTCTATCTCTGTTCCAAAACGCATCTTCTTCTATTTTTGTTTCATTCTTCCTAAAAACGGCTTAGTTTCCGTTCATTTCCCTTTCAAGACTCTGTCGGTGAGCTCTGTTTACTGGGCCTGAATCCTTGTCACGCCGATTTTCGTCTTATGAACAGCCTCTCACATTATATTTCCACATTTGAATAGTTTATTCTCCATCCTGTTTACTGGCATAGCACGTGCTAATGAGATTTCTTCCAGGCTATAATGCCCATTGCCCTATAGCTCCTCTGGCCTACAATCTGTGTGACACCGTGGAACAGGCCTACAGGCACCCAAATACTTACCCTCCATTGTTGTTTGACACAACATGTTGACACTTGAACTGCCTCAGTGCCTCTCCTTCCGTATTTGACTCTCCTCTCTATTCAAAGGAACAGCATTTTTGATGTTCATCTATTTAATTAGCAAATGGCATGATTTCCTCTGAAATTTCCTCTTATCTGTATGGATACATTTGTTCGTTTCATATGTCAGCTGTACCCATCACGGGCAGATGCAGTGAGACCATATGATATGCGTTTCATTTCACAGGAACAGCAGAAGCTACCTGGAAGCTTTTGAGAATATCTATTCCAAGATGCAGTGTCAATCCGACACCACACTGCATTCCAAACTCAATATATATTAGAGAAGGAAGTTTCCATCCAAAAAATACACGGCCTATGTATCCAGAGAAAGGTTTGTCGTCTTACTACAAAAAAGTGACCCTTTGATTCCTGAAATCAAGCCGAACGCTGATGTCACTGGGAGACACTGGAGTTCAGCAGAGGGTCAAATTTACACCCTCTCCAAACCATCATCGATTCGACCTCAACGGCAAGACCTGTCCTCCGTCAATCAGCGCGCTGGACTGAAAAGTAACAAGGTCGGTTCTGCTAGCGTACTGGGTAAATAACTTCAGAGGAATGTAGCGTCTCGTGGGATGTTTGTGCAAATATGTCTGATTGAGTTCTACGATGCAGCTTTCCTGTTCAGCTGATGCAAGTATTTGTGAATAATTTGAGAACTTCCACTCAACAGAGAAAAACAGGAAGCTTACAGTGTGCATTTTGTGGTGTGCCTGGTTAAATATTTTTATATTTGAATTTTTTTAGAGATCAGAGCTTTAAAGTCACCTGTTTTAAAATATCGACAAGATTTTCTTAATGGCCTTCACTACATGCAAAGCTCTCTTATTGACTGGTAATAAACACAAATGGAATCAGTGGTCACTTCTAGCATTGCCTGCTGGTATCTTCTCCACTCAACACACCACGATTATGCTCCCTTGCTCCGTGAGCTACATGTGTGTCATCCACACACATGCTTGCCACGGGTCACTCGACTCCAATTCACGTTCTTGTTTATGTGGGCCTTCCCTGAAGCTGAGAGTTTACCTGCTGTCTCTCATTGTGTTCTTTTAATCCTGAGAGGTGCTCCTACATGCAGAATGTAATGGCGATAAAGAATGCAATTTTTCACCGGCCAGCACCCTGACGCGTTCCGTGGGCTTGTCCGCGGCGGTGGCTTGTTTGGCCGCGGGGCGGATGACTGAGGTAAAGTCATTTTTCCTGCATTGCTCAGTGTCACTGAGGCTTAAACTGTCGTCTCGCTACGAGCCTGGAGCCCTGAGGACTTTTGGGAATGAAAGGAAGATCTTCTCAGAGGTATCGGCTTTCCCCTCGATGTCTCTGCCAATGCTTAGGGGCTTTGCCACGTTCTTTTCCTGCTATCGGCCTGACATGACGGCATTCCTCCAAGCACCTCCTGCGACAATAAATGGCAGCGATGGAGGTCGGAGCGCGAGAGGCTGCGGGAGGTGGACAAAGATGCTTTACAGTTAAAAAAGACCCGCGACCTTCAGCCCGGGCCTCTCGTGCCTCTGTGAAAGGAAGAGTTAGCGATGCTGCTCTCACCCAGTGCTTTTTGCGAGTGAATCGAGACTGTTGCTTCTCTAATGTTGGCAATGCTTTAAGAGCGGGTCTGTTGGATTAAGTTTCACGTCGAATGGAAGACTTGTTGAGACGCAGTGAACATAAGGAGAGCAGAGAATGAACAAAAAACATATTTACATGAAGTGTTCGTTTTTTGTGTTGAGAGGTAAAACACAGGCGGGCCAAAGACCATCTTAGGGGGGCACTGAGTTTAAACTGTATCAGTTTGAGGTGAAGTCTTCATGTGACTGTGGAGACAGGGGGCCAAGATGGCAACTCAACTGATGTGTCAAGGCTGAGGCCTGCTTTCCCATGTAAACGTTAACAAAGGAAGTAAACTATTGTTTTGAAGTTATTGCATGCTTCACATGAGAACAGAAGATTGTAAATGAACTACAAACTGAATGCAAAAGAAATTGATTTTTCTATTGTCTGTTATATAAACAAAATCTATATAGTGGTGAATTTTTTTATGCATTTTGTGGCTTTCTGTCTTATAAAAACAGAATAAGGTATACTGACAAGCTACCACAGGTCAGGGCTTCTTTGGAAGTGGTGAGTTGTTTTATTATAATTTACCACTAGATGGCAGTACCATCCTGAAGGTAAACCAGGTGGGTATGTGCATAGCAATGCCATGTAACAACAAAAGAGGCCAGCCCAGCTTGTCTGCCAGAGTTGTTCAATTGTTCTGCAGTTGGGGGAGGACATCGTCCAGCCTGATAGCCGTCGATGCCGACATCTAACCTTTACGCTGTTGTTTTAAGAGTTACCAGTCATATTTCTGAATGTGTCAGAAGATGCAAAGAGGCAGCTTATTTTCCTCTCTACCATTTTCAAATACAGCATATGTGTTCTTGGAAAGAAAGTAATGTCATTTAGAAACAGTCAAATCCATTCATCATCTAAACCACTTATCCAGTACAGGGTCATTGAGGAGTGGGGGCTGGAGCCCAGAACAGGATGCCATCACAGGGTGATAGATAGATAGATAGATAGATAGATAGATAGATAGATAGATAGATAGATAGATAGATAGATAGACAAACCATAATCAGTCCATGGAAACAGCAGCATAAATGAATTAACATTCATTTAGACTCTTCCAGTTTTGGGGTTTTGAGTAAACTTTTTAAGGCACCGTACTGCTGTTGGGTAGTAAGATGAGCCAGATATGTCAGTGTCTCGAGGCTCATTATGGTATGTAGCAAACTATTTGTTAAAAGTCTCACTCGAAGGATTCTTAAATAATGAAAAGGGGCTTAATCACACCCATAAATCACTGCCAGCACCACATTCAATTACAATATATCCCTCCCTAATTTTCATGAAGGCCCTTGTTAGAGCAGGCTGTGCTCATCAAACAGCAACCCGTGTTATCTAACACTGAACCAAAAGTACGTCAGGGTTCAAAGGAAGCCAAGGAAAGTCCAGCCCGCTGAAATGCGTGGAGGTCGTGAGCCACGGCGCCTTCTGGGAAATGCTTCGATGTAGCACTTTTACCGGCCGTGTGAAAGGCGTGTGTAAGTGAGAGTCTGAGCGAGAGACACTGGGAAGACAGAAGCGATGCAGCTTACTGAAAGTCTGCATGGAGACGGCCTGGCGTTGGGGAGCGCACAACCCTCCCCAGGTATCTTGGGCTGGGGAATGCCCAATGACCTGCCCCCTATTGACATGGTTCCTGATACACATGCAGTCTTAGCTTATAGAAACCGTGGCCTTATTTGGGGGTCTGCTAGGCGTTTTCGTCCAAGACGGCACGCATCTTTGCGAAAAGCAAGCGTGTACGTGCAGCTTATATCTTCTGGCTTCTTGCCATCTCCCATGGTGGTGTGGGGTGGGGTGGAGTGGGCTGGGGGGAGGGGAGTGGGGCAAAAGAACGTCTTTGCTTAAATGGGTATGGACTCGTATCGTGTGACAGGCAGGCACAGAAGCCTCTGGAAAAAAAAAGACATTTGACACAAATGAAGAGGAGTTGCAACAGCCCTGAAGGCAAACGAGATGGTAATGGAAGAGGTGGTGGGTTGGGTGAAATGTATTTGGTCTTCCTCCACATGCTTCTCCCCCCGAACTGAAAAGTGCTTTAAAAGGTCTTGTCCATCGTACTGCTCTAGATAATCTGCTCTTGGTTTACCTGTGGGAAGCCGCAGCCCATGAATCCCCTACAGGATTGCTGAAGGCCCTTCCTTGTCGTACTGTGAGCCAGGGCCAAGGGGGGATGTGAGAATGTGACAGGATGAAGAGGTCAGCACTGAAGTGCATGGATGATCATGTAGGTGTCCTTCCAAGGCTGGTCAAAGTGCAGGCGTCTGCCTTTTGGAATGTCTCTTTAGCGCTGTTGACGTTTTGTAATCTGAAGGGAAACCTAACTGGTTTAGATGTGAAATAGATGTCCCTGTCGCCCTTACCTTTCACCTGCACTCGAGTGTTTCTGAAGAGAAATGTTGAGCATTTACTTGAAAGAAACAAATAAGTGAATTGGGGGAAAAGGCCCCTAGTTATACTGGCTTAACTGGTTTGTCGTTTGCAGTGCGGCATGTTCTGTTCTGGAGAATTTGCCGGCGTATTTCTGCAAAGCTGCGCACCCGAAGCAGGGGCTGCTGTCTTGTCATTCATTGGCTCGACTGCAGTCTTCAGTTAGACTGAATCTCTTCTAACCATTACAGGGTGGAAGATGCACCACTGGACCAGTCGTGTAAAGCAGCTAAGGGAATGCGCATTTGGGGGGGCTGGAGACTGCGGGGACTGATTTGAAGTTCCAGTAGGGATATTGCCTCAGTCTTATCTGCATTGCGCTGGAAACTCTGCTAACCCAGCTGAAATTTTGGAGCTTTTACACAGAGCAGGATTTTTTTTACTATGTAGTTATTATACAATGTGACTGTAAGTCTATGAAGTCTACCCAGTGATAAAAACCTCTCCAAATGTACTGGTGCTTTAAAATAGTCAGCTAGTGGAAGAACATATCAATATTTAAACCAGGCTGGGTCTTTCACTCATATACCTGCAGGATATTCTAATTCAGATGCTCTAAAGAAATATCAATCATAGTACATATTTTTAGGACCTAAACAGTAAGGGGTGTGTGTGTGTGTGTGTGTGTGTGTGTGTGTGTCTGGATACTACTTGGTGTAAAGGGTTTACTTGAAAGTCCCCCCAAGACCACAGCTGACCAATGCACTCTCTGTGTTCCCATTGCTGCTGAATTTGGTAGTCACATCTCATTTCGGGACATCGATTTACAGCAAAAGACAAAACATAAGAGTTCTCTCCCCCCCGCGGGGGATCAATGGCACGAGGATCAATTTTCCGTCCATTCAGAGATGTCAGATCTGATGTAACATCTGCTGAAGGCGTGTGACGAGCTGGGTGTTTGAAAAAGGCCCAGCCGACTGATGTTTCAAAGCTGGCTGGTGTCTACTGAATCTCCATTCAGATCTATTCTCCTTGGTTACTCTTAAATCTTGTTGTGTTGGCCCCACTGCAACCGGTCTCACGATCAAGGAGTCTCTTAATTAGTTTCCGTCTTTTTGTTAAAAAAAGAGATACCCAGCCATGCCTTCCCTTTATAAACTGGCAATCTCAAAAGGTTTGATCTGCGCTTTGAATTTGTATTGAATGAGTTTACTCCTGTCTCATTTTGATAAAAAGGAAAAAAGATTAATGGCAATATTTTACAACTGCTGTTGGCAACAATATGTTCTAATACAGTGTATGAAACAGATGATCAAAGTAGGTGCAACAGTGAAAGAGGGATAGCGCTAAGTTGTTTTCCAGGGCTAGAGATCATTAATTTAATGACTGATATTCATCTGAAGTGATCCAACTTACAATGCAAACAAATTACTTAAATAAATCAATCAGGTCCTGAGGTAGACCAAATACCACCAGTTTAGAACTTTAGCTTGGGATACATTAGGTTATGTATGAGGCTGTTGTCAATGCAAAATACTTATTTTAATGAAATTGACAGTTACAGGTGAAGTTGTATGACATTGGCATAAATTGAAATAGTCAAAAAAAACAGGAGAAATGCAGATCACAGTGGTCATATGTCCTGTGTAGGGGTCACGACTTTATCTATTCTGGGGAGTCATGGACCAAGTTTGTGAGTTACTGTACGTGACATCCATTTGACGTCATGGCACTCCACTGCTGTGAGAATCAGTCCCACCTTGTGGCGTATCAGATGTTTTAAAACCATTTGGTTTTTTACAGTAGTTATGTCAGACAATATACGAAGCATTGCAGGATTCTTGTATCATTTTAAAGAGACAGTAATTCTTGCCTGGTGTACAACGCACTACACACCTCGTTTACAAACAGGTCCAGGTAGCGTGGTATCACTGGAGATCATGGGCACCTTGACCACACCTGAGTCTGAACAAGGCTTTTCTTAAGTGGTGAGAAAGACTGATGCTTTCGTTTCATTACTGACTGAGCCAACCTGTCAGTTTCCACCTCATATCTTATGTCTCCTGTTGCTACTTGAGTGAGCAAAAATAGGCAGTATTAAAACTTTTTTGTTGTTGTTTTCAAAAAATAACAGGGAGAATTGAAAAAAAAAATCACAAAAACATGATAAATAGTACTTTGTGTTACAAGTCAATGTAGGATTTCATTAGGGGTTAGCAGAGATGGTACCTGAGTCAGAAGGGTGTGTTGATGCAGAAGCACGGGGCGTGGTGGTTAACAGCCGGCTCCACAAGCACAATGGAATCTTGAGTTGTCGAATGCTCAGCCAAACCCTGTGACTAGACCTCGTGACTCTTAAGGTGGCTGGTTAGGGAGGTCTGGGCTTCTCTTACCTAGCGAGAATCCTTCATGAGTTAGAATTGCATTAAAAATCTATAGGTCAACTTTTACATTTTGCCAGTTGCACAGTGATCTAAGGTTGTCTGTCAGTATTTGCAATGCTACATTATTTCTGTAAACAAAACTGCTCTTCTAAAAGGAGCTAACCTACAGACTTAACAAGCCACAATCCTGTACAAATGTGTAAAATTATAAAAACCACACTTGAGTATTAGTGTTCCATATCTAATATTGGGTAGAAGTCCTTGAGGAGCTTTAACAGTAACCTGCAGGGTGGCGGTAGATGTCCTGTATAGATATCCCTTGGATCTCTATGCTAACTTGCTTAGTTGTCAGAAAGGCTTTCTACCATTGATGAAAAGGTCTCTTCGTTTCTGTCTTAGCAGAATCCCGCTTCTCTCTCTTCGCCACGTGAGGATACTCCTCTGTGTGTATTGTCACTCCTTTCCTGTCAACACAGAAATACGTACATCAAGGGATATTTCTTATGTGTGTTAAAGGATCCAGGAAAATCTTTTTACCTCATTTAGAAAGGAACTATTTTGGAAACTCCAGAGATCCATGAAAAAATGTTTCTTTAATAAACAGGTATACAAAGTAATGTTGTACAATAACCATATAGTATGATATAATACTATACACAATATCTACTTTATATGGATGACATGGTAGCTCAGTGGGCAGCACCATTGCCGTAGTGCTTGTCTGAGTGAGTGTATTCCTCGTGATGGGCTGGCACTCCATCCAGGGTATCTTTGAACCTTGTGCTCTATGTGGCCTGGGATAAGCTCCAGGTAACAGTGACCAGGATACGTGGCTAAAAGACAGATGGATATACTCCCTCATTACTATGTTAATATAATGTAACTGACTATTGTGCATCAGATTTCATGTCATTCCTACTTTATAACTTAGCAGTCTGTTGCAAATTGACGCGGTAAATCAATAGATGAACTGTGAAGGCGCAGTCCTCGCCGTGGACAAAAGCAGCCCTGGGGTGGAAAACACTCACACGAATGCTTAGTATTTCGCTCCACCGTGTGTCCTTCTTGGTCTGTGCTTGGTGGCAACCGTGGATGATGGAAACCGATTAACGTTAGGAGATCCTCTTGAGCGTGTTCGTGTAGATACGTGCGCGGTGACGCATCGGTGCTTCCCTACCAGCCCGCGGTCGGTTACTCTAATGCGATTTCATTGATTCGTTTCCCAAGAACCATTTGGCAGTGGGTCACCTGGACCAGTACCAAAAAAACTGCATTCATGGAAAATGTTTCAGTTTTCACTCCTTCATTTGTTCACTGGGCAATGTGCAAAAAGAGTATTTATCCGCCATTTCCACAGTGAACTTGTCTATTGGAAAGGAGTACAAATATGAAAACTGTCATTTTTGTTAAAAGTTACCCTTACTGTCTCCATGCCTGGAAAGACATTGTACTTAGAGCTGCCTGCTACCCCAAATGTGAGAAAATGACCTTGACTTAAACCCTGGTTGAATTCTAGAAGAACTAATTCCCATTTTTTTAATTTATTTTTTGTAAAAACCATACAGAATAAAATATTCATTAGCATTTTCATCTGCACACTTGGCCTTTGATCAAACTTGTTAATATAAATAAATACAAGCCCTCTAAATATTTTCGCCCAAAGCGAGAGGACTTTTTTTTTCTCCAACCTTGGGTTATTGATCGTTACATTTTAAGGACTGATGTGAAGACTTTAAGGGAAGCGAGGAAATCCACTCTGGTGTGAAAATCTCGGCTCAGTCAGATTAAGCCCAACCACTGTAAAGTATATCTTGATTTCCAAGGACACAAAATTTATCTGCTCGACCAATAAGTGTTCTTTCTGTGTGTTGTTCAACTGATCTAAAATCTGGTTATTTTATGATCACCCCCCTCATCTGTGAATAAATCATATGATTCAATATGGAAAAAAGAAGCAATGATAAAATATAAAGTAACAGCATCTATTATTATTGGTATTATTATTATTCTAGATGCTAGATTTTAATCTGTCCCTGTTCTGTGTGTGAGGAGCTGTTCTCCTGCGCTGTGCAGGTTTCCTCTGGGTGCTTTGGTCCAAATTCATGTCGTCAGGTGAGCTGGGGCCTCTAAGTTTCCCACAGTGTGTGAGTGTGCATGTGTGTGGCCTGCATCAGACAGGCGTCCCACGCAGGGTGATCTCTGGCCTTGTGCTGCCCTAGAAAAAAAATCATATAATTCATCACAAGTTTTTTGTAATTATTATTAGACAAATCTGAAGTCCTGTTCAGATTAATGCTACTTACCTTTCAGAGTGAGTTTATAAAGCAATAGAAATTTTTCAAAAATCTTTACTTGAGTTAATTTCACAACTCCTCATTAAAATGCTTTTCCCGAGAATAATAGCATTCTCATTTAAAGTAAGCAGTCAGCAATGAATGAACGATTGACTCCCTATGTTTTGTTCATTATGCATGGTACAGTCAGCATTTTAAAAACTATTGATTATTAAGCAAGTCTGCGCCTTGTAAAATTAATTTGGCAAAACTGTAATAGTATGCCTTTTCATACTCTAAAATTTGCTTTCAATTCCAGAATGTTAATAAAAATGTACGTGTCCTTTTCTTAGAATTACACAGTAAGTTTTACGTTATTCTGTAAAGACTGCAGTAAACATCCAACTTAACAGTCAATAGGCAGGTAAAAAGTCAACAGCTATTCAGCTGCATAAAGACATGGAATAGGCAGGCACGCTACCTCCTCATAAGGATACTGGCTTTACGAGTTTCACGCCTTGCTTCTGCCTTTGTGCCAATGTGTTTTGTGCCTCAATATCAGCATGACTCCGGACTCGCCTTGCCTCGCTACCTGTACGACTTTGCCATGAGTCTCCCTCTGCAGGCTTTCACTGCAAATTGCTTGGCACCAAAAAAAACGACAAAAACACGAGCGTTGGCCGTAGCGTGGCAAAAAGTCCTCAGACGCTAACTCCGGATACTGAGTGGACTTTGCAAAATATGTAATCACTTTAACGCTGAAGTAAGTGACCAGGTGGAGGTTAGCGGCCCCCTGACCTCTGACCTCACACCGTACAGTAATAGGGTATACGGCCCATTAGTCAGCACGCATAAGCAGAATTTTCCGGAGGCGCACTCGCGCCTTATTGTGAAGGGCAATCGTTTGATTAGTGGGGGAGAGCGAAGGCAGCTCTTGGGTAGGGAATTACGGTCTCTCCTTATGGACCATTTCAGCCCACTTCCTCCATAATTCTCAGCTTGATTAAAAATTGATCCACCGCCTTAATGTGAATATATTATTGAGGCTATCAGTCTCCACTGACAGATAATGGGGAATGCGCAAATCCAATTTCTCAGAAATATACCGCTGTCTCCTGCTCTGGACCTGTGCTCATCCCCTCGTGCCCCTGAATTGATGGTTGTTCTTGTGCTGTGTCTTTACTTTGGGGAGACTTGTGCGTCTGCACAGCTTGTTAAACAATACGGCGCCCCGCTCCATCGAAAGGAAACACGTGGCCGTCCACACTGGCATTCATGCGCACGCATGCCAAAATGCATGATTCGGCACGCTGAGAAATAGAAGTCATCCCCAGACACCCCTCCTGTCTGACAGGTTTGCTCCTGTTGAGGGGGCAAGCTCAGGAGGAGGATATTTACACCGCACACCGATGCCTTTCGGAATAGGCCAACAGGCTCTCTGGAAGACAGCGGGAATCAAAACGCGGTTCAGATGGGCATAAATCGAGTGGTGCCTGAATCCGGCGCTGCCTCTGTCACCACGAAAGGCATTAAAAGTCTGGAAAATTGGGATACTACGGCCCCATTGAATGAGGAAGACGATAGAAGGACCCCTGGAATTCAAGGTTTGAGTCAGATGCCATGCTCAGCTTGGCCCCTGAGTGATTCTACTTAAAATATTTCCATTTTCCTGGTTCCTTTGTGTCTTAAATCTGCTCCACCAAATAGAGTATAGAATGAAATATAGCTAGGGAGTGCTGTCTCTGCAATCTCGTAAAGCATGGATGTTGGAAGGAGGACTTTAGAACAATGTCCTTTAACTTATGGACTGACAGCAGGGAGGGGCATCTGAGCAAAGGCTCAGTTGAGCCGATTACATATAGCACCAGAATTCCACCATCCGCGCTACAACAGAGTTTCAGTGCTGCATCCACGCAGCTGCCACTTGCATCTGAATGTAATTTCATGCTAATGAAGTTAGTGCTTGGCTCCTCTTGTTGCCTATTTGCCAGGGACGGATTTCTTCTCGAAATAGTATTTCCTCTGCAACTGAAATTACCACGTATGATGAATAACAGCATTAAGTCCTAACGAAGGAGTAGAAAATTAAATATTTATTAATAATTCCTCTGCCACCGGTTAGCATGGCATGCCATCTTTCAGCAGGCAGAAATCAAGATGATCGCATCCCCCCCCTCCCCCCCCCCCCCCCCCGCCCCCCCGCCCC